>JAKSZT010054514.1:1041972-1058481 GCA_026826555.1 Tolypeutes matacus
GATAGATAGATAGATAGATAGATAGATAGATAGATAGATAGATAGATGATAGATAGATAGATATGGAATGACATCGCAAATGTAGCAAAATGTTAAAACTGGTAGATCTGAGTGTCTGTGAGGGGTAGGATATGAAAATGTTGGAGTTCTCTATATGGGGTCTGAATTATTTTTGTTACTTTTGTAAGTTTGAAAGTATCTCAAAATTAAAAGCTAAAAAATAAATGCAATGTCTTATAAATGGCAATTAGATCAAGTGTGCTAACCATGTTCAAGTGTTCTATATACTTATTTTTTATACTTATTTTTTAATCTCATTCTGTTAATGGTTAGTCTAGAGAGTACAACATGCAGGGACCTTAAACACGTTATAACTTCATTTACTCCCTATTGCCACTTCTGCTACTTGTACTATTTGTTGTCAGGTATGTATACATGCATTTATACAAATATATATATAACCCATGAGGCATTGTTTTGTTTAAAATAATCAATATTTATTTAAATTTTCATATCATAATATTTACCTTTTCAATTGTTCTTTATTCTTTCTTGTACTGACTAGCTTCCACCTGAGATAATTTTTTTGTTGCCTGAAGAATAATACCCTTGAGGTATTTCCTTTAGTGCAGATCTCCTGGTGATGAATTCTCCCAATTTTTTTATTTGAAAATGTCTTTTTTTTTTTTTTGTCTTTGATTTTGAAGGATAATTTCACTGACTAGAGAATTCCAAAATGGCAGTTACTTTATTTCATTGCTCTTAAGATGTCACTTTGCTTCTGACTTCTACTGTTTCTTTGAGAAGTCAATATTATTCTTACATCCTTTGAAGATGATCTCCCCTCTGGCTGTTTCTAAGGCTTTCTCTTTGTCTTTGGTTTTCAGCAGTTTGACTATGATTTGTATAGGAGAAATCCTGCCTGAATTTTATAGGGCTTCCTGAATCTGTGGCTCTATGTGTTTTATCGGTTTTGGAAAATTCTCAGCTGTTATCTCCTCAAAGATTGCTTCTCTAGTCTATCCTTCTGAGATTCAAAACCCATATATGTTAGAATTTTAACTGTAGGCTACATTCTCTTTAAAGAGGTGTTATGGTTATCAAATTCACTAGTTGTTTTCAGCAGAAGGGCTGGAAGAGGAGTTTCACCTTATTTGGGAGGCAGCATAGGCTCTAAATGCTTGGAACTGCATCGGACACAGCAGTAAGTACTCAATACGGTTATGTTATTATTCTTTGTGAAATTAGCCTATAGTTTCTTTTGTGTGCATTATTCCTGGTTGTTTCTAGTATCATTACTCTGCCAGCTTTGTAGAATGAACTGGATGACATTCCACATTTCTCTAGCCTCTAAAACTGTTCAGAAAACATAGAGATGATGTGTTCCTTGAAGACTTAGTCGAACTCACTCACAAAACTCCTTGGGCCTTTTATTGTTTTTAGAAGTAAATTTGGGGTTATGTTTTCAACTTCTTTTATAATTTTTGGTCTATTCATTGTTCTATCTTTTTTTGAAAAAAATTTCGAAATTACTAGCAGAAGTTAAATGTTATTTTAGTAAAACTTCTTCTAGGTCTGCAGCTATGTCTCATTTCTAATATCATTATGTTTTACTCTCTTTCTTAATAACACCTGACAAATTTTACTTTATTCAGTGTTTTAGAAAACAACTTTTGGTTTTATGGATCAAGTCTACTGTTTATGTTGCCATTATTGTTGTTGTGAGAAGTGGCTTGTAACACTGTGTGGCCGAAGAAGTTTACAGCTCTCCTTTTCCCTGCTGTGGTGACATAGGAGTTCGCATGTTCCAGATGAAACAAGATAGACAAGAGGCACCCAACCCACATCAGACTTTGATTAGTACAGCAATTTATTAAGGTTTTGGGTACCCTAAAACATTTTCAACTTTTTAATTTTTTTAAATTTTCTGTGGACACTTAAAATGAATTTACATTCTTTGCTTCCACTTGTGTGATCCTTTTTTTAGTTGCTTTGAATTTATTTCATTTAAAAATATCGTTCCACCATATTAAGAAATTTGGGGTAAGAAATGAGGAAGATGTATGCTCAACTCCCATTTTGAACCACCTCTAAGTCTCTTTTGCCTAGTTATATTCTGAAAGAGTTTGCATTTTGTAACTTGAAGCGGATTTTTTTTTTTTAAGCAGCCAGGTAGTAAAAAGTCACGTAGGCTTTATAATTGTAGTTCTGGCTGAGGACACATAAGCTTTGTAACTATAATCTCTTTACTGAACAGTCAGAAGTTAGTGGGCTATAACCATAAAAGTTTTTTCCCCAATCACTGCCTTCAACTATATCCTTGTTTTCTAATGACATTTCAGGTAGATCTCACAGCATTCAGGTCACTTTTAGCAAGAGAAATTCATTATGCACTAATTTAATCCACCACAAATTTTAATTTCAGAGCCTCCCCTCCTCAGCAAGTACCAGCCAGGCTTCTCCCAGAAGAATTTGCAGTGAGAAAGGGACTTGCCTTCCAACAATCATCCCTTCCCTACTCTGGATCTCCCTTTCTACTTAGATGTGCAATGGTTTCTTAGAAAGTCTGGTGAACTGTGTGCAGAGATCTCCTTGAAGTCCCTATTTAGAACATAGGGTTATTCAGAACCTCTCATTGACAAAGCTGGCCCTTTAGCCACTGGAATAACAGGAAAAGTCTTATTCTGCATCCTTCCAATATGCAAATTCCAAAGAAATGCTTACAGGAATGAAGAACATTCATTCTTTTCAGAGACTACAATGTTCTTATATCGCTCCACATGAGATTCTGTTTTTTCCCCAATATGAGAACGTCATAGTCTCTGAAAAGAGTGAACATTTTTCATCCCTGTAAGAAGATGGAGTGTGGTTAACTGAACAAATATGAGAACATTCTTTCATGAATGATAACAAATATATAATACTAATATAGGGTGTCCATAACCAGGTGGGTTGGGGGAAAAGACACCAAATGTAAGATATGGGCTATAATTAGTAAGACTATTTTGACAATGTTGTTTCATAATTTATTGCAAATGTTTCACAACCATGCAAGATGGTGTTGGTGGGGTGATGTATGGGAGCCCTGTGTGATGTTATGCATGTTTGTTTTGTAAATTCACAACTGTTATTATATACCTATTGTTTATGGATGTTCATGTATGAAAAAAAGTTTAAAAAAAGAAACTCATATTCATGTGTATTAGCCAAAAGAATGCTGATGCAAAGTAACAGAAATCTTTTGGCTTTTATAAAGGGTATTTATTCGGGGCCCTAAAGAGTCCAATTCAAGGTTGCTTTCTCACCAAAGTCAGTTGCCACGTGTTGAAGCAAGATGGTGGATAATCTCTGCCTGGTGTCTCAGGGTTTCCTATGTCAGACTCTGGCGTAGGGCTCGTTTCTTTCTGGGCCTTCTCAGCTGCTCAGCTGCTATGTTCTCTTCAGCTGCAAAATATCAAGTGGACGGCTCATGTCACCCCGGACCACCGGATCAAACATGACAGAACTCTCTCTCTCTCTCTTCTCGTGTCTTCTTGAGTGAGTGCCTGTTTATATCAACCCACGAAGGGAGTGGGAACTCAACCTGAGTCACGCCCTACTGACCTAGTCGAATCAAAAGCCCTAAATTGATTTTATCAAGTAAATTTAAAACCTTTTAATTTAATACAAAAGGTATCACACCCAGAGGAATAGATTAGTTTCCAAACATAATCTTTCTCTTTTTGGGATTCATAAATAATCTCAAACTGCCACATCATGTTTCTGAGAATAGATGCATTATATTCATTCATTTAGTGCTTAACAAATATTTATTGATATAATAATAGTTCCTGATAGAGACTAAGATTCCGAGGGTACAAAGGTGTCAGTGCAGGCAAGGTCCACGCACTCAAGGAGCCCACATTGCATTAGGATGCAGACACACCAGAAACAAATAAATACATAAAAGCAATTAATTTGTGATAAGTTATATGAATCACACTGGGGTGTGTGATAGAGAATGAAGTGGAGCGTAAGGCTATTTTAAAGTAGTCTGAAGAAGGATATGGAGGCCAGTATCTGAAGCAGAACAAGGAGCTAAACACTCAAAGAACCTGGGAAATAATTTCAGGCAGAGAGGACAGCAGCTGTAATGCTTTGATACAGGAATGAACTTAGAGGTCATAGGGAGAAGTTTGGATTTTATTTTATTTTATTCCAAGGGCTATGGCAAGCCTTTGGAGAATTTTAAGAAGGAGATCAAAATGTACTGGTTTATGCTCTTTAAAGGAGCAAAGGAGGAAGCAAAGAGCTCAAGCTAGAAGCCGTTGGTCATGGTCTAAGCAAGACAGCATGGTGGCTTGGACCAGGGTGGCAGCATTGGGTATGGAGAGAAGCAGGTGAACTGAAGATTATTTGAAGGTAAACTGGTAAATCATGCTGATACATTGGCTGTGGGGGATAAGGAAATGGCAGGAATCAAGGATGATTCCTACATTTTAGGTTTAAACATTTGGGGTGATGATGGTACCATTTACAGAGATGTAGAAGACTTAATTTTCCACTCAATTATATGTGGCCATTCCCCACTCCTGGAGAGTGCTATAACATTCACTCCAGCAGCTGGAGTGATGAACTCAAGGCCAGAGCCTTTTCACGTGCTGCAGATAGGTAAGAGAAAGAGTTAAAGATTTTTCTCACTAAAGCCTGAAGCAAAACAAGGAAAAGGATTAAAATTTGTGACAATGATTAGTAAGATGCCTAATTGTACCCAGGTGTTAGTAGTTCCCTAAATCTTGCTCTAAATTATATCCTATTTATATTTAATATTTATGCTAATGCTAGTTACTGTTTATGCATAGTTGATTTAGTAAAGTGTTCTCTCTCTATGGAGAAAATGTAAATTAGTGGAAAATGAGGATAATTCTCTTTAATTCTATTTATCATGCCAAGCTGTTCATGACCTGATACCATAACCAAGATACACCTTCCACTTGGCAGCAACTTACTCAAATTGCTGAGAAAACAAGAGTGAAAGAAACTGTCTCTGAATTGTTAGCCTTGAATGTCAAAGACTAGACAGAGATTGCAATGGCATAGCTACTAAAGAATAGCCAACATGGAGAAGCATTGCCAGACTAAGCATTACAACCAGTCCCTTGAGGTAGATCAGTCAAATCCACATGCACGTTTTCGCCTTATTTACATGAGTGAATTGTTGATACAACCGTATCTTACCTCTCCTGTGCATTCATAATCTTAGTGTTGGAAGGGTTTTTGTATGGTTTAGCTCCAAATACCATTTGACCTGAATGGCAGGGACAGATGAATTAAATTAGCCATATCAATATAATTTTCAAAGGTATTGGGTCCATAATAATCCAGTTATCTATTGTTATTGAGACAAAAAAAAAAACATTTCTCTTACCAAAAAAAAAAGATAGATGATTAGTGGCTAAATTGGAGATGGATACAATAAACAGCAAAAGAAGGGTCTTTATATTTTTTAAAGGTTTCTAAGGAGTAGTATAATAACTGTGTCACTCCAGCACTGGTCACCTTATCAAGGGCAGAAAAGGTGGTTCAGTCTCTAAAATGATCTGTTAGCTAGTCAGGCATCCACGTAGGATTCCAGAGGTGATTCTGTTAAATCCTTCACTTCAGGTCTCAGTAAACTATACAGGATCTGCAGGGCAGGATTACTAACCCCAAACTCTTAGGGATAACCTGTGACCATCTGCATGGCTGGCAGAGAACATCCCCCTGAAAGTAAGCATGCCTTCACACTGTGCAGAGTAACCTGCTGCCAGCACACTCCCAATAGCTTTTATAATGCAAACTCAAGTCTGGGAAGAAGACAGATAAAATATAGTTGAGGATTTCCAGACTGGCGAGGTGGGCATTTTAGCTCTCTGAAATGCCACTGCCTACTCAACAACAAAAAATAGAAAATGAGATCCAAGGAAAAGAAGAAAGAAATATGTTAACCAAAGAGGTTGATAACCCTGCTGTGGTTTAAATTCAGATTTGGTTTTCAGTTTCATAACAGCCATGGCAAAAATTAAAACCCAATAATTTATTTACCTTTTATTATCAGACCAGAGGAAGCATGCCGGATCTTCAAGAGAAACCAATACTTTCCTGGACCTAAGTTTGAAATCAACACTCATAGCTTGTTATAAGAATGTTTCATAACAATAGACCATATACAACAGTTTGACCACAAAGTAAGCAAAGGCTATTTCTGGTAATTAGTATCCATAAAATGCACCTCCAGAAAGCAGGCGACTATACTGATGTGGTCCAAGTGTGTAACCCACTTGTGGTCCGACTTGAGGGAGGAAAGAATTTAGAGTACTTGGAGGAGTAGCTGGATATTATGTACCTCCAATAATGTCCCCAAATATTATTTCTTTTACCTGAGCTTTTGAGTAGACAGCCTAAGGTTTTCTGTTAAACATGGTTGGAGTGATGGTTTATATTACTGATGGAAAGCAGATATCTTTATCTTTTGGAAACCAGCCAAGAGGTTGGTAGAGATTATGTCTTACTATGAAATGTCATATTGGGAATCTTATTGATCTCTCCTCTAGCCTAAATCTCACCTCTTCCATGCCCCCCAACCCCTACACTGTCTCACACACGTACACACACACATGCACACACACATATAACACATAACCCTATTCTTCTCCTCCCAGGGTTAAAGTTGAGAAAATTAAACTGGTTGTCCTTCACCAGCTCACACATCTATTTTCTGCTTTGGATTTTTCCAAATCGGGGGTGAAAGAAGATGGGAAGAGTAAAAAGGAGGATGGAGGAGTCAGAGGGTAAGGAAATGAAAAAGCAATAGAAGCAAGGCAGAAAGGGATGCAGAAAAAGCCTCCAAGAGGGGAAAGCAATATGCCTCAACAAAAAAGGCACTGGGTAAGGGCCTCGATACCTAAGATTGAGTCCATAATATCCATAAAATGCACCTTAACTTTTTCATCGACTCCATGTGTAACTGTGCAAAGCTATACAACTCTTTGGGGCTCAGTTTGTTCATCTGCAAAATGGAGATAGGTTTTCTTATCTCTAATTAACTCATGACAGTGTTGTAAGATCTGATAAGATGGCATGTGTAAAAGTATTTTGCAAGCTGTCAAGAGCCAAACCTCTTTAAGCGTTTAAGAAATAAGAGGCTTAAATAGGAGCCACCAAAACCAGAACAGAAAAGGCAGTTCTTTTTCTTCCCTCATGCCACTTAGTTTCACATTCTTCAGTACCCAGTGTTATCATTTAGAATCTTCCTGTGATCTATTCATATAGCAGCCTCTGGTTTTCCTCATCTTTTTTTTCCAGTTTCTACTTCAAACCAATCTTCATAGGTGAACACACCATGGTTACCTCAGGAGGCAAAAGTGAAAGGGACCTGATTACTAGATTACTTTGTGTTATGTTTCATACAGGCATATATTGGTAATAATCCCTTATGCATACAGTACTGGCCTGGGCCTACATATATGACCAAACACACACAGATACATACATATTCATACATGCAAACACATACACAAACACACACCACAGTGGGGTTCTTCACCATCCTTTTTATACCTACCATGTCACACAATAAAGGGGTGACATGGTCTTTGGGAAAGAAAGTCCTGGAATCTAGGTCATGTTGTTAACTTGCTCACCCAGGGCTTATTTTACCCAAAGAGATATTTCGCTGATTTCACATGTTCTGTTTCTATTTTAGTGTGAATTGAGGCAGAACTAAATAGTCTTAAAGCATCTGTCAATAGGCAGTTATCCAGCCACCTAGTTTCAAGTTCCTCATAACCCAGTGTTAGCATTTGGAATCATTTATACAACTCTCTGGATTTTCCTTATTTTTTCATCCACCTTCTCCTTCAAACAGATTTTCATAGGCAAACAGGTCCTAGATGGTCACAGATTTCATCAGAAGGCAAAAACAAGAGGAGACTGATTGCTAGATTACTTTGTGATATGACCAATAAAAGGAAAACCTTATGGCAATAATAATCCCTTGGATTTTACAGCACTTCACAGTTTACAAAGTGCTTTTTTAAAATATCCTTTTTTATTTTTATTTCTCCCACATATTCCCACATCAGCAACATCCTTCATTATTGTGGTACATTTGTCAAAATTGATGAACACATCTTGGAGCATTGCCACTAACATGGATTAGAGTTCACGTTGTGGTTTACACTTTCTCCTGCACATTTCTGCAAGTTATTACATGATATACAATGGCCTGGATCTGTCATTGCAATGTCATTCAGGACAATTCACAAGTTCCAAAAAAGTCTCCATATTACACGTGTTTACGCTCTCCCTCCCCTCAGAACCTCCAGTGGCCACTGCGTCCACATCCATGATAAAAGTTCTTTCATTGCTAGGATCACAACAAGTCTACAGTAGAACAACTGTAAGTCTACTCTAGTCCATCATTCATTTCCCAATCCTGAGGATTCTGTGATGGTGATGCCCACTCCACCTCTAATTGAGAGGGGGTTTATGTCCCATGTGGTAGATGGATGAGACTTTCTTGCTTGCAGTTGCAGACTCTCTCTTCCTTGAGATGGTCGTTGTCAGTCATCTTCTCCTTGAAACAGTCCAATGATGATAGCGTTTATTATCCCATTTTACAGATAAAGAAATAAATGCATGGAAGTGAGGTGGCACCCATGATCACATATCAGCTTTTTTGGGGTATGGCCATTCAACCAATTAGAAATCAACATCATCATTTTCTCAATAATCCCTTTCTTTCTATCTTATAAATGAGGATATCATGAAGGACTTATCTGATGAAATCCAGATAGATACACTATGTTCAATATTTCCCTGATCCACCAAAAAGAAAGGAACCTTATCAAAAATTAAAAGAAAAAGAATGACAGAGAAGAAGAAAATGATGTTGTCTGGAGTGATCTGTACTCCATAAACCCATGCTATCTTCTGTCCACAAAACTTGTGTTTCCATTTAACCAGTTTGTTGGTAAATTGACTTCAAAGTCATTGGTGAGTATTTTGTAAAAATATCCATTTTCTCTCTTTTTTTTTTTAATTAAAAAGCATTTGCCAGATGTGGCAGTTTGAAATTATTTTATGAATCCCAAAAAGAGAAAGATTTTGTTTATAAACTACTCTATTCTACTGGGTGTGTGATACCCTTTGATTGTATTAAATTCAGTTGAGGGCCTTTGATTAGATTACATGATAAGATCACTTTAGACTGGACTATGTCAGCAACTCTACCCCTTGCTGGGTCTAATATAAACAGAAACACAGAGACAGACTCACTCAGACAGACACAGAGGAAAAATAAGGGAACTGCCCTATTTGATTCTGCCAAGTGAGAGACTCTGGTTTGGCCCACAGCTGAGCTGCAAGGAAAGAAGCCCTAAGAGGCAAGCCCTATGCCAGGAGAGAGAGGACTACAGATCACTTAAGCATGAAGCCCCAAGAGGCTGGGCCCATGGAGCAGCTCAAGAGGAGATGGTGAACTCAGAGGGAAAGGCTGAAACCTGGGCTGAGATTGGTGGCCATCTTGCTTCACCATGTGGCAAAATGCCAGGATCAATTGTAGCTGGCCTTGGTGAGAAAGCATCTCTGATGGGTTCTCCGTTTGGACATTTCATGACCTTGGAACTGTAAGATTTTACCCCAAATTAATCCCCATTATAAAAGCCAACACATTTCTGGTACTTTGTAATGGCAGCCCTTTGGCAAACTAAAACACCCATTGTCACTTCTCAATGCAGTTTCTTGCAAACCCTGGAAAGGGGCTGTATTAGTCAGCCAAAGGGGTGGTGATGTAAAGTACCAGAAATCTGTTGGCTTTTATAAAGGATATTTATTTGGGGTAGAAGCTTACAGTTACCAGGCCATAAAGCATAAGTTACTTCCCTCACCAAAGTCTGTTGCCACATGTTGGAGCAAGATGGCTGCCAACATCTGCAAGGGTTCAGGCTTCCCTTCCTCTTAAGGCTCTGGGGTCCCAACTTCTTTCAATATCAGCTGTAGGCTGGGATAAGTCTCATCTCCCTCCCGAGGCTCGTTTCTGGGCTCAGCTGCTTTGCTCGTTCCACAAAGCCAGCTGTGAACTGGAAAATGGCTCGTCTCTCTTCCCAGGGCCTCTGCTGTGTATATGGAGCTGTCTCTATTTCTCTGTGTTCTTCTCCTGTGTGTTTACTTCCCAGGGCTCCAGCTCAAAACCCCAACTAACTCTGTGTTCTCTGCCATGTGGTTTTCTCTGTGAGACCCACCCACCAAGGGGGCGGGGACTCAACATCCTACTGACAAGGCCCAATCAAAGCCCTAGTCATAATTTAATCAAGTAAAAGTGAAACCTCTGAATCCAATATAATCTAAAATATCACTAGCCCAGAAGAACAGACCAGTTTACAAACATAATAAGTATTTCTTTTTGGAATTCATCAATAAGAACAAACTGCCACAGGGGCTCACATCTGACAGGAAAGGAATTGGGGGCAAGAATCCCATGGATGCAAATCCCCATTCTCCTTCCCTGTTCTCAGAGAACCTTCAGTTCCTCCCAAGGATTCCTGTGGTCCTCCCTGGTCAGTGGTAGTACCACTGAGAAGGTATGTTTCCGGTCACACAATTTTCATTTTCATTTTAACCAACATTCATAGAAGGTCTGCACTATGCCAATACCTGTGGACAAAGAATAACTGCCATCAAAGAGTTCACTGTCTAGTGCAAAAGACAGATGTGTGAGCAAATAAATATGACACAGCGATAAGTACATCTGAAGACTACACATGCAACTATGGTCCCAGCTCACTCAATCCTCCCACCTTTACAGTCACTTACATTCTAGCTGAGGATGGGGCTAGGTATGACTTGGTTCACTGCAGGACAAAACAGGCTGGTTGGGATCAAGACTTGAAAAAACACTAGATTAAAAGAGTAAGACTGGTACATGGAAGACAGGCCCTTCTATATGTACCGGGGGAAGGTTCGGCCTGGAATGCAAAGGATGCAATATAAAGACAGCTAAATCTTAGAGAAGAGAGATGACAGGGGTCCAGGCCTAGGTGGGTACTGAGTCTCTCAACAGGTATAATTTCCCCAGTATAATTATTGGGAAATCTAGCAGAGGGTCATGCTTATGGTCCAAGAAAGCAAGCCATCAGCATCAAGGAAGTTCAAATGCCCTGCCCCCAAGTTGATAAAGAGAGTCAGCCTGATATACGCATAGGAGGGAGATCAGTCTGAGACTTGTCCTCACCTCCTTGTCCAACTCACTAAAAATCAACTGGCTTCAGCTTTAATTTAATTCAGTGATATCCCAGTCAGGAATAGATGTTAATATAGAAAAGGAAATGCAGCTTGAAAGAAAATATGGTAGAAATAGGTAAATGGAAGAGGGGTTTTTAGAAGATAAGCATTTTTTTCCTTGAGTTTTCTTCTTTAAATCTAAAAACCACAATACTGAGAGGAGGGTATGGATCGCTGCATAGACAGTGGGTGTTATCTCCCATAAATTTTCCCCACCAACCTTCCTCCTGGCACTCCATTTGTAACGGGCCAGCCTTCATCCCCATCGACCTCTCTGGTCTAATTCCCACGAATGACTTAACACTCTCCTGGTTCCCACTTCTGCTTAGACCAAGAACTCATTCCCTCCCAAGGCAGACATCTGGTCCAACCCTCACCAGACACATGGAAAAAGAAAGGCTCAAAGGGAAGAAGAAACAGACTCCAAGAGGCCCTAGTGACAGTGGAACCTGAATCTCTGAGTCAAAGTCTCATCAGACCGTGTTATGAGCAAAAGAAGCATACCTGTATTGTGTCAGCCACTGAGATTGAGGGTTGTTTGTACAGCAGCTAGCATTAATTGTCCTATTTCAGAATCCCTCTTCCCTGAAAAGAAACCAGGTTGAGCTTGTCAAAGGCTTAGATGGGATCTTACCCCATCAGATGGTATCATTGGCAAGGAGCTACCCTTGTGGGGGCCTTGAAGACCAAAATGCTTGCTTCTCTGACAAGGAAGTGCTGTCAAGTCTCCTGTTATATACAGCCACCTTCACACAGTTAAGTTTGTGTTGCTGGCCTAAGGGAACTTGTCATCTTTTCTTTGTACCAGACAGTGTCTTTCAATCACTATTACCTGTATGACAAGCACAGTCTTTGATAGAGCTAAAGGCTGTGTCTGAAACGTCTATTCAGAGGTCCTCAAAGGATACAAGCCCTACAGCAGAACTAGAGCTTCCTTAGTATTCCTAGAGGGTCTGGAAAAGCCAGTAAGCTCCACCTTGGTGGTGGCATGACAGGTGGACATAAATGAGCCTATTTACTAGTGAATGAAATGACTAGAACTGCTGCTGCCCACTCCCCTCAACTACCTTTCCACCTTCAAACTTGATTCGTTCTAAGATTCTCCCATAACTCTCTAGGGCTATAGATTCAAATGATGAGCCCTGATTCTGGGTACTGGACTTCATAAGAAAATAGTGAGTGGGCAAACCTGTATGACCAAAAACATCCATATCGGAATGGGCACAGGGGCATCCCATAGTTAGCAGCCCCTCTGGTTTGAACTCATCATTTTTAGACAAGTGTACAAGCTGGCTCCTGGATTCCTGAGTCACTGAATGTCAAGTGCTGTGAGATGCTGAGGTGGTGGTGCTAAAGTTAGTAGGCTCAAAGTTGACAATTAATTCTGTGCAAAAACTGTTTACATCAGCCTCCACTTTGGGCCCAGCCTGATGTTCTCAAGCTTTCTGCCAGTCTGGGACCTCCTTAGAAGCAGCGGCTGGCCTCAGGCCTGGAAACAAAGCATCCACTTACAACAAAGTCACCAGCCTACTTATTGGACAGCTACTGGCTATATTTATCCTCTGTCCTTCTCTCCCCCTCTTACTTTTCTATTACTGTGTAACAAATTTGGGAGTTGTAAAGAACATACATTTATTATCTCACAGTTTCGCTGGGTCAGGAGTCCCAGGCATGGCTTAGCTGCGTTGTCTACTCAGGGTCCCACAAGGCTGCAACCTGGCTGTCATTCAGACTGCCTTCTCATCTGGAGCTTAGGGTCTTCTTATGAGCTCACACAGTGGCTGGCAGAAACCACTTCCTGGAAGGTGAATGACTGAGGGCCCTGGCTTTCTGCTAGCTGTTGGCTGGAGGCCACTCTTAGCAACTAGAGGTGCTCCCAGTTCCCTGCCCTGGGCCCTCTCCATAGGAAGCTGTTTGCTCCCAAGCCAACAAGACAATCTCTCCAGCTGGCCAGGACAGAGTCCTACAGAAGGTAACATTATCACAAGACTGACATCCCTCACCTTTGCCACGGTTCACTGCTTAGAAGCAAGTCACAGGCCTCACTCATTCTCTAGGGGAGGGGATTACACAAGGGTGTGACTCATTGGGGGTCACCCCATCTCCTCACACCCCCATCCCAGCTCACCTCATATGGAGTAGCAAGCATGGTAGCTGCTGGCAGCTTCTGCTCATATCACCAGCCAAGGTCAGGGAGGGATTCAAGGATGGCACTTGGCGTAATTTTTGTTTTCCTTGCCTAGCTGTCATACTAGGTGCATTCCTCAGAGGTCATTCACTATCAGGCCAGGTAGGAACCATAGGGGTTAGCATCTGTTTGTGCACCAAGGTTCAGGACCAATTCTGCAACATCACAGGTATGGTCCCTGGACCAGCAGTGTTAGCATCACCAGGAGCTCGTTAGAAATGCAAATGCTCAGGCCCCACCCCAGGCTCACTCAGAAACTCTGGGGTGGAGCCCAGCCCTCCGTATTTTACCAAGTCCTCCAAGGGATTCTGCTGCATACTCGAGTTTGAGGAACAGGCTCTGTAGGAGAAAAGAGAACTTAAGCCAAGGAGCAGCAGAAGAGGAAGCCCAGGTTTCCTTGTTCTGTTATCCCTCAGAGAGGTGTGCTGGGGCCAGGGTGCTGCTGGGCACCCTCTCCCCTCTCCCCTTTGTGTTGCAGTCACAGGCTCCATTAAGAACCCACTGTTTGAATGATCACCTGTCATGTCAGGTATCTATGCTTCACCATGCCCATGACCACGGGGGCTTATGCATCAAAGCCACTTCTAGGGAGTTATGGAGCCATCCCAATTATTTTTATACCTCTCCCATTCTACTGTATTCTTTTATTAGTGTACGAACAGGTGACCCTCTCTCCATCTCAGAAATGTTTTTTTTTTTAATTCCCTCAATCCTGCCACTCACCCAATTACAGAATTACCCCCTCTCTTCCTTTCACCAGTCTACTCACTCTCTAAGCTATCACTCTCTGGCTTCCCCACCACTGTCAGGTTCACCAGTGACCTCCTAGGCAATGATGTCTCTATAGAATTAACATGCAGTCTGTAATTTATCCTACAAACCCTCTGTGAGCAATGCACGATTGGTGTAATTATTATTCAATGGAATAAAAGCATATTATTCATTTTACAGATGGAGAAACTGAGCCTCAGAGTTTCATTTGTTCAGAATTTCACACACATGAGTATATAATCACCAATCATGCCTCTGAGGAAGTTATTTTTAAACAGAACCCTGTAGCATAAGTAGAGTGTAGCTGGGGCAGAGTGTGCATGTGGCAGGGGTGGGGGGTGGGGAGGCAGGGGGCAATGGGAACAGTATGCACTCATTCCTCAGGGGAAAAAGAGCCTCTTATCTTTGGGGAACTGAATGAAATCCCAAGGTCCTATGCACCCAGCACCGTTCTAGGTGCTTGGCAAACAGACCTGAAAAAGACAATCCCCATCCTCGAAGACTTTACCATCTCCCCAGAGAGACCAGCGAATCAACCATTATGGCATTCTATGGCAGTTTAGGATAGAGTCATGTAGAGCATTCCATGGGAACACAAAAGAGAAACATTGCACTCAGCCGGGGGCTCGGCGCAGTTTCCCCAAAGTTGAGTCTTGCATGGACCAGTAGGAGTTGAAGGTGAAGAAGGGTACAAAGAGGCCTAGGAAGAAAGGAAAGCCTGCACAGTTGCATGAAGACAAGAACGAAAATGGCACCTGCTAGTAACTTTTTGGACAGGAGCATAGTTGTGGGCAAGGCAGCCACGAGGTGGAGAAAGAACCTACAGCCAAATAAGGAAAAGCTAAGGTGGGTGAACTTTAGAATGAAGTGAAGAGGGTTGGGGGCAGGGTGGGGTGGGGCGGGCCCAACTTGGAAGGATTTTTAGCTGTGGTGTGACTTGATCAGATTTTCCTTCTTTTAGAACAAATATTAAAGTTTATTTTTGGCAAAACTGTATGCAATTAGCTTTGAACAATCAAACGATATGAAGAACTAATAATAATGCAAAGTAACAGTCCGCTACACAACCTCAGTCCTGTTCCCCAAGATCCCTTTGAACTCTTGTAGCTGATTCTGCCTTTTTTCTTCTGGTGATTCACACATCTCTAAATCACCTGCTTCTACTGCTGTTTTGTGCTTCATCATTTTTTACAGTATTGCTTGACAGCTGTGGAAGGTGAAGTTTTAACCCCAAGACCGCACCGCCACACACACACACACACACACACTCCCCTCCCTTCCCCATAGAGCTATAGACTATTTTTGCTTCTTTTATGGGCTGCCTTCACCTAGCTCTCTGAGCTCTCACTATCCAACCACTGGCCATAAGCAAAACGTGTCTAAGAGTCACTCTCTGAAGTGAGTAGCTGCTCTAATGAATCCTCCTGTAATGTCAGCCCACATGTTTCAGTTGGGAACTTTTCCTGTGAGAGGTTAGAGGCCTCATCCGTTCTCCCAGGAGGAACCTGTCTCTCTGGCTAACAGCCTTGGTTAAATATGCGAGACATTATTGTCATCATCCTCCCTGCCCTTAATTTGAAGGGTTAGCCTTAATGGGTCCCAAGGTTTGCTTCTGCCAGGTTCCTAGAGACACTACCAATGAAGGGCACAGGGAAAATAAAATTCATTTATCAAAAAGACCCAATACTAAACAGTATTGTTGCCTATTGCTCACAAACACGCTCCCTAATGAGTTCTTAAGTGTTAAATAATTAGGGCAATGGTCTTTTTTTTTTTTTTTATTGTGGATAAAAATCAAAATTTTCACAATACATACCAGCATTTACAAAATGGTATATAAATATATATGCATATATGTGCATTTGCTTACAAAAATGTTATTTATGTGTATATATATAAATATTTTTAAGAGGTGCTTAGATTACCTAAAATATTATATGGAACCCACTGGGATTCCCATGTTCCCCACCTCCCACACCTCCCACCACATCCCACACAAACATCTCCCAGAGTGTAGCCCACCACCCTCAATGAACTTACACATCCTGGAGCCTTGCCATCAACCATAGACCACAGTTCACACTGTAGACCACACTCTCTCCCACTCAGTTCTGAGTGGTGTGTGCTGATTTAAAATGGCCTACATCCGTTGCCACAACAGTACTCAGGACAACCTCCAACTCCCAAAGAAGCCCCTGTATTTCAACTGCTCATCCCCTCCCTACCCCAAAAGTGTCAAGTGGCCACTG
>JAKSZT010054514.1:1058881-1098299 GCA_026826555.1 Tolypeutes matacus
AGAGGGCTTATATCCCATGGATATGGTGGGTGGGATGATCCTGCCTGCAGATGCAGGCCCTCTCCATTCCCTGGGATGGCCATTGCCCATCGTTGTCTCCTCACCAGGTGACTTGGATGAGTCCATTGAGCTGTAGGATAGGAGTTGCAGCTCCACCCGGATTCCATGCACACCTGACCTACAGGGCAATGGTCTTTTAAAATGCTTTATAGCATGCAGAAATCTTTGGTGGGTTTTTATACAGATGTTAAAGGGTGTTTTCATAATATTTAGGAAAATGGATTGAGCTTTTTGAATAGGCTGGGAGCACAGGATTATTTTCCATTAAAAGTAATGAAAAACATTCTGCTGCTATCTGAATATTTGCTTTCCAGCATGCTTTCAGGAAGGTATTACATTCAGATAATGAGGAATTCCTGTAATTGCCCTTTTGTTTCTTGTTTCTTCAGCTAAGATAAAATGCCTTGACTCCTCACATAAAATAAGTATATTAACACCCTTACTTCTCCCTACATCTCTCCTCCTCCTCTTCTGCTCCCTCATTGTTGCTTCTGTACTTTTATTTTTCTATTGTCAAGGTTGATAACATTCACACTCTGTTGTAAATGTTCTGTGCTTTGTCCTAGTTGGTTATATAAGTTGAAAATCAATACTGTGCATTATTGTAGCTATTAAATATTGCATCCTGCACAGCTCAATATTGTTGTATTCTTTTTCTAGTACATTTTTGCTTTCCTGTGGGATCTATTTGCATTTCTTATTCCCATGCTTTGTCTGCCTTTATCTCCTTCTTAGGGTGATCCATATTCGTAAGGATCCCAAAAACTCACTGGAATCCTCTTTATTCCCAGCTGCTCCCTTGTGAAGCCTCAACTGTTACCTCAGGACCTCCTGTCATTGATTTTCGAGCTGGACTCACTGTTTCCTGAGCCCCATATCTCCCTCTTCCTTGGTCTACACCTCATTTTTATAGATCACATGCTCAAGGAACATACTAAGAAACATGTGTGGGGATTTAATTTTCTAAATTCTCGAGCATCTGAGAATATCTTTATTCTACCCTCACATTTTGATTGAGAATTTTCAAGGTATAGAATTCTAGGTCAAAAGTGATTTCCAGTCAGATTTTTGAAGGCATTGTTCTCAGACTTTGAAGATCTTTGTTTTTGTTTTTCCCCCTCTTTGGATGCGTCTAGGATCTGCTCTTTGTCACGGGTCTTTTGGAATTTCATGCTAATATGCTTTGGTGTGGTTCTTTTCTCACTTACAGTACTGGATATCTGGTAGGCGCTTTCAAAATTAAAATTCATATTTTTCTCCAGCTCAGGTAAATTTTCTTGTATTATTACTTTGATGAATTCTTCCCACCCATTGTTTCCTTGCTCTTCCTTTCTGGAATTCCCATGAATCCTGTGAGTACAGAAATGACACTTTGCACTGAAGCCATTATTAGTAAGAATACACCTATATCCCATAGTCGGGGCGAGGGGAAAGACACTTTATACCCTGAGATAAACAAACTCATAGAAAACCGGGGTCACCCTAGCTCGTTCTAGTGCCCCAGAATAAGTAAATCCTTGTGCCTTTCCTGTCAGTTACTGATTTTCTAACAAAAACAACTCTCTCTCTGCCTTTTGTGATGCCAATGTTGGCTGATACACTACAATCCTTGAAAAAATAGGAGAATTGTGTGATAAAATTGTTGTTTTCCAGCATAAGCAAACTGTAAGCTCATGAACCTTGTTCATCTTGTGGGTTCTGCTTTCATGCCCCAACCACCCTTAAATACTAGTCACTCCTTTTAGAACCCAGACTGCTTTGCTTCAAGGAAACTTTCTTGCTTTCCTTAAAGCTTTTGTCTCTGAGTCTTTTTTTATTGATACTAGACATAATGATACAAGGAAGAATAATAGCAATTAGGGCATCATTCTAACCGTATATGATTTTTGGTACAATAGTTATTTAAATGTACAATCTGTTTTTCATTACATTTATGATCTTCACTAGACATGAAAAATTCTCAAATAAGACTTTTCCTTGAAAGACTCATGGCCTAAAAGGGCTTAAAGGAAAAAATTACCAAAGTCAGTCCATTCATAGTCTGTTTATGGGAGAAAAAAACAGTAATTTTATCACATTATGGTTCAGGTATGTTCAGAAATTTCCACAGAGTAACATATTAGAGCTCCAGGCCATCAGCCAAAAAGTAATGGACCATTCTACATGACAGACAAGAGATTGGGAAACTGTTTTGTCACATACCTACACCAGATGTGCAAACAAGATGGAACCGCAGCTGTTACATCTTAAAAAGGGGATGACTGAAGAAAAGAAAAATCTTAATATTGCACTGCGCAGGCCACAATACCAACATAGCAGGACTTCTGAACAACCACTGTTTGCTCGCAGAGAAAGTAGTTCTTGTGCCGGAATCTGTTGCAAAAGTAACCAAACTGGCTTGCCTTGAGATTGTATTTCTTACACACAGCTGCTGTAAAGGTACTGCCAGGGATGGTGGGCATCAATGAAAGCTGGGTTGCAGATGGACACTCTGAGGCAATCAGCTTTTCTTGAAAGCCAAACATTGTGCATCATGGCCGCATTTGTAGATCTGAGGCTAAAGGACATTTTTTTTCCCCCAAGAGATTGTGTGAAGCAGCAAACACTTGCAAAAATATCAGAAAAAATGTATATATGCAGCAATATTTAGAATGTTTTTTAAAATAATCAGGGGGGCGGATGTGGCTCAAATGGTTGGGCATCGGTCTCCCACATGGAGGGACCTGGGTTCTATCCCCGGGACCTCCCGGTAAAAATAAAGAAAAATATAGAAGGCTCACGGGCCACCAGGCCCCGTGCGTGGGTGCGCCATCAGGTCCCGCAAGCAGTGAGCACCCCAGGCCCCACGCGTGGGTGTGCAGTCAGGCCCCATGAGCAGATGCACCACCAGGCCCCGTGAGCAGGTGAGTCCCCCAGGCCCCACCGAGCCACACAGCAAGATGATGATGTAACAGGAGACTGACAAGGGAGAGCCAAGATGAGACGCACCGAAAATACCAGGAACTAAGGTGATGCAGGTGGTAGGACGCCTCTCTCCCACATTGGAGGTTCCCAGGATCGAATCCCGGTGAAGACAGGAGGAGAAGGATGAGAAGAGAGGGCAGGAAATGGACACAGAGAGTTGTCCAGCGAATGGACGCAAAAACAGCAAAAACGGGGAGCTAGAAATGGATCAGAGTAAATAAATAAATAAATAAATCTTTAAAAAAATGAAACAAAATAATCAGAAATGCAGTCAAACAAAATGGTCCAGAAACACATCCATGTGTATATGGGATCTTAGTACATAAAGAGCTGGTGTCAAAAATCAGTGAGGGAGAGGAGATAGCTCATTGTTGGCAAAATAGGCTCACTGGATGGAGGAATAGGAATTTGGATACCTATTTACACCATATATAAAAAATAAACTTCAGACCGATTAAAGGCCTAAATGTCCTAAGTAAAACTATAAGTAAGGCTTAGCAGACTGAGGAGAAAACATTTGTGGCCTCATAATAGGAAGGGAGTTCTTAAATGAACACCCCCCCCCCCCCCCAAAGCACAACCAATAAGGTGAAAAAGCAGTGGATTTGACTCCACTGAAATTAAAATGCTATTTTCAGTGGTGGACACCATAGACAAAGTTAACAAGTGGGTGAGAAAGATAATTGCAAAGTCTAAAACTAGCAAAAGATTAATATCTAGAATGAACAAAAAACTTCTTCAAAGCAGCAAGTAAAAGACAGAAATGCCACTCGGAAAATGGGCAAAGGGTACAATAGGCATCTCCATGCCTCAGATTATATCCCAGGAGAACGTCTTACTTGGGTCCAAAAGGAGACACACGAAAGGCTGTTTAATGAAGTGATGCTCTGAGGAGCTTTGATGTTCAGCGTTAGGTATGTGGAATAGTAGGCAACAGTCAGAAATAAGTTTATGTGCACCAGAAAGGATAGGCCTCAAAGGCAAAAAAAAAAAAAAAAAAAGCACAAGAAAGGAATGAGCATTTAGAATATAATGCTGCTTTTTAAATTAACACACACAACAATGTTATGTATCTATGATTTTCAAAGATATACATACTCTAATCATATGAAAGTTGGATCAGAAGACTATACAGTAAATATACAAGAGTGGGTCAAGGAAAGGAGTTTGGCAGGGGATGGGAGATGAAATGGAGAACAATAAAAGAAAATAAAGCAAAGGGGGGGCCCCAGGTTATTCGATGATGCTGAACTGTGGAGTATGAGCAACTTAGTTCTGTGCATCTGAGGCCTTAAAGAGGCTGAAAAATCACATACAATCAAATTGCCCTTGAAATCCTTAAACCACCATTCACTCATTTATTCAACAAACATTTATTGAGCACCTGCTTGAGATCCAGCAGTGAGCAAAACAAAGATCCTTGCCCTGAGGAACTCCCTTCCAGCATGAGGAGGCAGGCAACAAATGATAACTATAATAATTGAGTTATTTAGCCTGGTAGAAGGTAGTAAGTGCCATGGGGAAAGGGGGAACATAAAGCATGACCAGGAGTTGCAGAAGCACTGCAATTTGGAAGCAAATGATCAGAGTAGGCTTCCCTGAGAAGCTGACACTTGAGCAGGAAATTGAAAGAGGTGAGGGAGTTGCACTGAGGATGTCTGAGGGAAGAATGAGGTGGGCCCAGAGGCAGGAGCATGCCAGGCAAGTCTGAGGAACAGCAAGGAGATCCACATGACTAGAGCGAAGTGAGTGAGCAAGGGGGAGAGGAGCGAGAGGTAAGGTCAGAGAGGTGATGGGGAGGTGGGATCGTGTAGGGCCCTACAAGGCCATTATCTGATTTGGGCTTTTACTTTGAGGGAAAAATATGCAAAAGCATTGCAGGGTTTTGAGTGGAGTGACATAACAATAACAGCATACAAACATGTAGACGTTTGGGTCAGACGCTGTCCAGACTTGACAGGATTCAGTGTATTTAATCCTCACAGCACTCCTGGGTACTGTCATTAAGCCATTCTTCAAATGAGGAAAGTGAGGCAAGAGAGGTTAAGCAAGTTGTCCAGGACTTCACAATTAGAACACGGACATGCCAGGCTACAAAGCCAGGCAGACTAGGCCCAAAGTCCATCCCCTAAGCCGCTGCAGAGTCGCTTCTCCTGGAGGGAACTGCATCTGAACAGGCCTCTCTGATAGCTACCATTCAGCGCATCGTGTGTCAGTAAGTCCAGCGCCACCAATTTGCCCCCTGGCACTTGAAGACATCGCTGTGTTGGTCAAGCACTTGGGTGAAGTCTTGGGCTTGCATTCAGGGGGCTGCAGCCATACTGTTGGCCAAATGCCCATCTTTAACCACTGGAATCACACTCAGACAGTTTCTCACAAGAATATAGACTCTCAGGAGTGAGACCAACTGAGGCAACATCCGGCTCATGCCTCCACCTCACACTTACCCAGATCCATAAATTCATTGACAAGCAGGATCAATCCCCTTCCCTCCTGCTCCACTCATGCCCTTGGCCAGCAGGCATATGTGAATGTGTGCAAGTTAAATTCATAGACATGACTCCTCTACCCAGCCTTTGCCGACCCACATGCTCCTCCCTTGCTAACGGAGGCTCGTGACACTTGCCTTCTTCCCACCTTTACTTTCTTTCTAGGACCTGCATGACCCTTTGTTCCCCAGCATGTGCTTGTTCCTCCTGTTATTAATTTCTACCTGGCCTTGACCTGCTGTGCTCCCCAAACTGGGGACTTTTCCAGGCACCTCCTACTTCCTTAACCTCTTGACCTTTGTCCTTCCTATCTATGCCCATTTCGTAGTGTGTCACTCTCTCCTTGAAATCTTCTCCCAAAACACAGGTACTTTTCTGGAAGAGAGGGCAAAAGACTGTGTTCCTTGGTTTGTGTTGGTTTTTACGTGTCCTCTCTTCTAGATGTAAACAAACTTCTCTAGGTGGTAGTCTTGTTGAAAATATATATGGAATTATAAGGCAGTAGAAGTCAGGAGCTCCAGTTCTAGCATATCCTGGGCACTTTGCGTAGGGCACACAGTCTCTCTGAGCCTCATTAAAATGAGGATAATAAGTCTTGTCCTCTGGGTTTACACAGTTGCAAAAATCAAATGCATTATGCAAAGGGTCATTGCAAGGAACTTTTGTAGATAAGACAGGATTACCTTTTGCAAACATCCCCAGGACTCCTCAGTGAGAACTTTAGCTTTCTTTTTCGATGATTAATTCCATCTTTGCTAGAACTGAATCAGTAGGTGCACAATGAATGTTGTGCTTTCAAGTGAATCAAGAAAATAGCATTTAATGCTCTGTTTCAAAGGATTTGGGGCCTTGGTCAGCTAAGTACAGGTGGGCGAGTAGCTGGAGGTGGGAATAATGGTAATGATGACAACCAACATTAGGCCCAAGCCAGTACTATAAGGAGCAGTACAGAAACTATGCGCTCCTGTCAGCATTCCCCATGTACCGAGCACAGTGCTTTACATACAGTAGGCATTCGGTTACTGTTTTTAATGACAGAATGAATGAACGGCCAGATAAAGTAAGGTTTTGTGCCTGGCAATATGATTGACAATGCAGTGCTGTGGATTTTTTGAGAACCACCAAAATTAACCTGGTTTAAACTGAATCCTCACGCCAGCATCATTCTGGATCTTTTTTATCATTTCCCCATTTCTTTCTGTTACAATCCCAACAGCAAACCTAGGCACAGAGAAAAAAAAAACAGAGCTTTTTACAAATCTGTCTTTTCTTAAAGGCTATATTTTATCATTTCACTTTACCAATAAAACAAGCCTCCAAGTTTGACACAGTCACAACACAAATCACCAGGAAAACCTGGACTTCAAGTGGTCTTTAACTGGGTAGTCAGATAAGCTTTAAAGAAAACTTTAAAACCAGGAAGAACGGTCTCCATGCCCTGAGATGCTAAGGGCTGATGCTGGGTACTAAATGGTGCTTGGACAGACACTGTCCCAGTTTGTTCTCATACCCACTGTAGGAAGTGGGCATACTCTTTTGGTTTTATAGATGAGACAAAATTCAAATAACTTGCTCAAATTTGGAGAGCTCATAGTATATAGAGTCAGAATCCTTAGGTTCTAATCCCCATCTTCAGGCTCCAAATGTGGCTTTCTGCAAATCCCTTCCCTCCTCTGATCCCCATGTATCTGAAAAACAATAGGGTGGTGATGGGGAGGGCAATGGATTGGGTGATTCTTAAGGGTTCTTACTGCCTAGATGCTCTATGACAAGAGAAGCAATAACTTGCTAAGTGGTGAGCTGATGAAGTACAGGGAGTTGGGAAATAGCTGTAGGGTATGACATCATGGGATCCAAGTTTCGGCCTCTGTCAGAGACTATGAAGGAGGCAAGATGTGTCAGATGTGCAGCCTCAGGGGCAGGCAATAGTCCTTGTCCTTGTTAAAGTCTTGTCTTTGCTGTGTTGATCAGTGGCACTGGCCAAGGCTAGAAGCCAATATAACTGGAATAATATATTGACACTGGCAGAAAAAAAAAAAAAGAGGGAAACACCAAAGGCCCTGGGAAAAGAAAGAAAAGTCAAGGTTAAAACAAGAGCTTCCTTAGTACATAACGCCCTAGGAAGTTGGAATTGGAAGGGCCCTCAACATCCATCTAATCCAACCTCTTAAGGAGGGGCGAGCAAAACAGTTTCAAAGAGGGAAAGGGAACTTAACTGACATCACACACTCAGTACATGGAAGAATCAGACCCAGGGCTGCTGACTTCAAGTTTCAAGTCCAGGATTACAGCTGTGTCTTCAAATCCAGAATCTCACACCCCTCTCCTCTCTCTCTCTCCCTCTCTCTCTTTCTCTTTCTCTCTCCCTCTCCTTATGCTCATAAAATAGTAATTCCATTAATGATTTAGAATCGGAAGAGAGGTTATGACCTGGGCATATCTTAACAAGGAAGGTAGCAAAGTGTTAAAAAGTTTGAAACTTCTCAGAAAAATTCCCATATACACACAGTTCTGCCTGCATTTCCAAGGGCTGATCAGCCTCCAGGTTAAGAACCCATGTATAACACAAACAGTGAATTCTAATGTGTAAACTCTGGTTAATGGTAGATTATTAAAATGTGCTTTTATCAATTGTAACAAATATATCTCACCAATGCAAGGTGTTAATAATAGGGCAGTGTGTGTGAACTCTGTATTTTATGCATGATTTTTCTGTAAATGTGCAACTTCTCTAATTAGAAAAGAACCCATGTATAGAAGATGTCATAGATTCTTCAAAGCTCAGGGTAGATAAGACTCTGTCATCGCGTCCACGCTCACTGAGCATCCCTGACCACACTGCTGTTTGACTGTTTTCTTTATTAGAACGTTTTTCTAATATTCTGATCACATCAGGATTGTGTTGCTTTTGGCCGAAAGCCATTACAATACTCTCAGAGCAGAGTAGCTATGATGTCAGC
Source organism: Tolypeutes matacus (assembly GCA_026826555.1). Classification (NCBI taxonomy): domain Eukaryota; kingdom Metazoa; phylum Chordata; class Mammalia; order Cingulata; family Chlamyphoridae; genus Tolypeutes; species Tolypeutes matacus. Next base: position 1,067,355 of record JAKSZT010054514.1, read on the forward strand.
TTTAAAATAAATTAGGAGGATTAAAATAGACCAAATGAGCCTGCATTTCTAAGAGTAAGAATGGGTAATATTTTAAGATTGCGTTCATTAAAGGAGTCATCCAGTTCATGCAGCTCTGGTCATTTAATCTGCAGCATTTAAGCCAGTTTTCACTTGGATTTCTGATATTCTCATTGCAAAATAAAAAGAGTTGACAGTATATGCCTGCATCCATCTTGTGAAGTGATTCATTTGATTTTTTCAGATGGTATTCTATGAGTCGATTACAAATCACTCCATAAAACTTCTAAAATGATCCTAGGTTCATAGGGATGGGGGGGAGTAAATGTGGAAGGACCTCCAACAGCAGAATTGCTAGGATACGAGCGACCATCTGTAAAGCCTGGCAGTAGATTCAGGGAAGTTTGCTGGAATTTGGAAAGCTACAATAAAGTGAACACTGACACAAATTTCTAAGTTCGTGTTCCAAGTACCAGCCTGTGGACCCCTGCTTTTAAATATGAATCTCTTTTTAATCAATTCTTTTGATAGCTTTATTGATATATAACTGACAATTAATTGTACATATTTAAAGTGTACACTTTGATTTGTTTTGACAAATTTACACACCTGTAAAAACCATCACCACAATGAAGATAATGCACAGCTTCATCATCCAAAAGTTTCCTCGTGCCCCTTTGTAATCCTTCCCTCCCCACACCCCAACCCCCAGACAACCCTAGATCTGCTTTCTGGCATTCTAGAGCTTTGCATTTTATAGAATTTTATATAAATGGAATCATACTCTACTCTTTTTTTTTTTTTTTTTTTTTTTTTTTTTTGCCTAGCTTCTTTCACTCAGCATAATTACTTTGAGATTCATCCAGGCTATAGCAAGTACCAATAGTTCGTTTTGATTGCTGTTATATTCTATTGTATGGGTGTACCACCATTTGTTTATTCTTTCACCTGTTGATGGATATTTGGGTTGTTTCCAGTTTGGGACTATTACAATTAAAGTTACTACGAACATTTCTTACAAGTTTTTGAAGGAACATAAGCATTTCACTACTCAGGTTAATAATTAGAAGTGGAATGGCTGGGTCATAAGGTACGTGCATGCTTAACTTTTAAAGAAACTGCCAAAGTATTTTCCAAAGTGGTTGTACCGTTTTACATTCCCAACACCGTGTGTGAGAGTTCCAGCTTTTCCACATCCTTGACAATAGTTGTCATAGTTGGTTTATTTTTTATTTTATTTTATTTTATTTTATTTTATTTTATTTTATTTTATTTTATTGTAGTCATTCTAGTGAGTGAGTAGTGGCATTTCATTGTGATTCTAATTTGCATTTCCTTAATAACTAATGATGTTGAGCATCTTTACATGTGCTTTGATGCCATGAGTATATATTTTTTTGGTGACGTACCCATGCAAATCTTTTGTCCATTTCATTTTTGGGGTTGTCTTCTTATCATTGAATTATGAGTTCTTTATATATTCTAGATACAAGTCCATTATCAGATATATGATTTGAAAATATTTTCTCCAAATCTGTGACGTGCCTGTTCATTCTCTTAACTGTGTCTTTCAAAGAGTAGAAGTTTTGAATTTTGATAAAATCCAATTTACCAAACTTTTATTTTATGGACCACAGGTTTTTGTGCCTTATTAAAAAATTCTTTGTTTGACCCAAGGCCTCAAAGATTTTCTCCTATAATTTCTCTAGAGTTTTTATAGTTTTAGGCCCATTTAGTTCTATGGCCCATTTTGACTTCCTTTTTTCTATGATACAAGGTGTGGATCAAAGCCTTTTATCTATTTCTTTGCATATTGCTATCCAACTGTTCCAGCTTCATTTGTTAACAAGGCCATCCGTTCTCCACTGAACTGCCCTAGAGCCTTTGTTGAAAATCTATTGACAATACATGTGTGAGTATATTTCTAGACTCTCTATTCTGTTCCATTTGTCCACCTTTATGTCAGTATCACACTTTCTTGATTACAGTAGCTTTATAATATATCTTGAAATCAGCTAGGGTGAGGTTTGTTCTTTTTTCAGAGTTGTTTTGGCTATTCAGGTCATTTGCATTTCCATGGAAATTTTAGAAAGAGTTTTTCAATTTCTACAAAAATTCCTGCTGAGATTTTGATTGGGATTACACTGAATCTATAGATCAGTTTGGGGAGATCTGACATCTTAACAATATTGAGTCTTTCAGCTCATGAACATTACAAATCTCTCCCTTAGGTCTTATTTAATTTCTTTCAACACTATTTTGTAGTTTTCATTGCACAAGTCACTCATATACTTTGTTAGATTTATCTCTAAGTAGTTTATATTTTTTAGGCCATTGTAACTGGGAATTATTTTTCAGTTCAAAATACAATTGATAATTGCTACTATATAGAGATTCAATTATTTTTATATTGATCTTGTATCCTGCAAGTTTGCCAAACTCACTTATTAGTTCTAGTGCCTTTTTGTAAAAATCATAGGATTTTCTACATAGATAAGCATATCATCTGCAAAGAAGTTTTTGATTCTTCCCTTCCGATATGGATGCCTTTTAATTCTTGTCTTTTTTTCTTTTCTTTCTTTCCTTTTTTTATTGATTGCACTGGCAAGAATATATAGTACAATATTGAATAGAAAGAGTGAGTGTGTACATCCTTGTCTTGTCCTTCATCTCAGGGGAAAGCATTCAGTCTTTCACCATTAACTATATTAGCTGTTAGTTTTTTGTATATACCCTTCATCAGGTTACAAACAACTGGGGTTTTTTCTTTGCCTTTTAATTTATTGAGGTGAAAGTCACTTAACATAAATTAAACCATTTTTAAATGAACAATTTAGTGACATTTCATACATTCAACATTGTTGTGCAACCATCACCTCTATCTAGTTCCAAAACATTTCCATAACTCCAAAATAATACCCCATACCCATTAAGCAGTTTTGTCTCCATGCCCCCTTCTCATCCCAGTCCTGATGATCACCAATATACAATATGTTCCATCTACCTATTCTAGACATTTTATATAAATGGAATCATACAACATATGATCTTTTAAAGTAATCAAAAGCATGTTATCAAAGTGGATATCACCCCACACAGAGGGGCTCCTGAGGGCTGTGGAGACACCCAGGTCCTATATAAGTGGGGATAACCCCAGAGATTGATGCCTTATCAGTGGGCTCTACTTTGGAATCTGTGCTCCTGAGAGTGACAGAATTGGACTCAAATAAGTCCTCCCTGCTCAGGGTCCATCAGTCCCTTCTATTCAAACCTATATGTGATGCTGGAGTTTGTAGGTGTACTTCCAGAGACTGGAGCCTTTGGCCTGCCCATGTGCCAGCTGTGCCTGGAATCTCGGTGGAGCTGCAACTCCTACTCTACAGTTCAATGGACTCACCCAGGACGCCTGGCGAGGAGATGATGATGGACAACGGCCATCCCAGGGAATGGAGAGAGTCTGCAGCTGCAGGCAGGATAATCCCATCTATCATACCCATGGGATTTAGGCCCCCTCTCACTTGGAGGTGGAGTTGACGTCACCAACCCAGACTTCTCAGGATGGGGGGAAGAGCTATGGACTAGAGTGGACTTCATGGTATTCTGTTATAGACATATTGTGATTCAAGCAATGGAAGAAATTACAACATTAATGTGTAGCCAGTGGCCACTGGACGCTTTCAGAGCAGGGAAGGGAAAAGCAGTTGTAATACAGGGGCTTTTTCGGGACTTGGGAATTATCCTGAGTGACATTACAATGACAGATATAGGCCATTTTACATCAGCATATACCATGCAGAACTGAGTGGGAGAGAGTGGTGTCTACAATGTGAACTATGGACCATGCTTAGTGGCAAAGCCCCAGGATGTGTAAATCCACTGCAGGTGATGAACCACACTAATGAAGGATGTTTATGTGGGAGGTTGTGGGAGGTGTGGGAGGTGGAGATCATGGGAATCCCTGTAATTTTTGCGTAACATTTATGTAATCTAAGCATCTTTTAAAATATAAAAAAATTAATTAATTAAAAAATTTTTAAAGCAGGTTATCAAAACAAATACATTTTAGGGAATGGGAAGTTAAGGCTGAAAATGTACAGGCTCCTATCCGGAATGATGGGAAGGTTTTGGTAACGGATGGTGGTGATGGGAGCACAGCATTGTGAACACAATTAACAGCACTGAAATATTTACCTGAATGTGATTAAAAGGGGAAATGGTAGATTGTATATATGGCAACAGAATAATTTTTTTAAAAAAAATCCGTGGAGCTACACTACACAGTGAACCCTAAGTTAAACCATGGGCTTTAATTAATAGTACATCATTTCTTCTTACAGATGCATAATATTCCATCGTGTGAATAGACCACAGTTTGTTTATCCATTCATCTGTTGAAGGACACCTGGGTTGTTTCCAGCTTTTGGCAATGGTGAATAATGTGGCTATGAACACCGGTGTGCAGATGTCTGTTCGTGTCACTGCTCTCAGTTCTTCTGGGTATATACCCAGTAGTGGTATTGCAGGGTCACATGGCAAGTCTATATCCAACTTCTTTAGGAACTGCCAAACAGTCCTCCAGAGTGGTTGTACCATCCTGCATTCCCATTATGCAGCTGTAAGAAGAAATGAAGTCATAAAGCATATGGCAACATGGATGAACCTGGAGGACATTATGTTGAGTGAAGCAAGCCAAACACAAAAGGACAAATACTGTATGAATGCGTTACTATGAACCAAATATATTGTGTAATATATTGTTTGATTCAAAAAAAAAATTTACATGTATCCGTTACATTTAATTGAGAAATGTATATATTTATTCATCTGTGTTTACTTTTTAGTTTTCAATTGTTTATTTTTCAATTATTAAATGTACAAAATAAAGTTAAAAAAAAATAGTACATCAATTGTAACAAATGTTCCATACCAATGCAAAGTGTTGATGGGTTGGTATATGGGAATCCTGTATTTTATGCACTATTGTTCTTTAAACCCACAACTTCTTTAATAAAGGAAAAGGGGAAAAAAACAAATACTTGTACACAAGTATTCATAGAAGAACTATTCACAATAGCCAAAAGGTGGAAACAACACAAATATCTATCAATGGATGAATGGATAAACAAATTGTGGTCTACACATATTGTGATGGTTAATTTCATATGTCAACTTATCTAGATTATGGTGTCTGGCTATTAGGCCTTGCACTGGCCTGCTTGTTTCTGTGAGGATGTTTTGTAGATAGAATTTGCATCTATAATAAGTTGAGAGGCTCCTCATTCAATCAGTTGGAGGTCTTAAAAGCTAGAACTGAGGGTTTCAAAGTTAAGAAGAATTTCTGCCACAACTTCAACATTGGTTCCTGCCAGAATTTCCAGCTTGCCAGGTTTCCCTGGGGAATTTGAACTAAGGTCTTCAACATCATCTTTACTGGAGTGTCCAATTTGTGGCCTGCCCTACAGAGTTTTGACTTGCCAGCTTGCCTGGTCATATGAGTCAATAGTCATCTATAGATAGATAGATGGATATAAATGATATGGATATATATAAAATTCTGTTGGTTGTTTCTCTGGAGAACCCTGACTAATACACATACAAAAGAATATCATTAAGACATAAAAAGGAATGAAGTACTGATACATGCTACAATGTGGATGAACCTCAAAAACATTGTGCTAAGTGAAAGGAACCAACTGTTCTTCGTTTCAAAAGTAATACAGTGAGCTGCTTCTGACAATGCAGTGCATTAGGTATTCTGAAATACTTTCTAGCTCTACAAACCAAGGTGCTGGATAAATTACAGCAAATTTCCTTATAAAAGCAGAGCTGACCTTGCAAGAAAGTACAGAAAATCACCAGGGGCTAAAACCAGAGTGGTTGGGGGTGGGGGGAGTGACAGAAGAGGCCTGTGGCCATTTTTCAATTCCAGAAACCTTATAGCCTTGGGTTTTAACAGCTGACAGCTTCTCTGGCAGCTCCATCTCAGCGCCCCTCAGAAGCTCCCGTTTCTGCCTCTTCCTCAAATATTGATGTTAATCAGAGCTCTCTCCTGGACTTTCTTATTTTCTCACTTCCTGGTCAATCTCATCTATCACTATCTCAAGTATCATAATCTAGGCTGATGACATTCAAATCTATATCTCTTGTGCATCATTCTGAGCTCGTATCTCTTCTAACTAACTTCCTAATGGATATCATCATACTCATATCCAAACTCTATTCACCTTTCCCCTGCCTGCATCTGTTCCTTCTGCATTCACTAACTCGGGTGCCAAATTGACACTGTGATTTGAGCGTCATCCATGACTCTCTTTACATACCTTACCTTTCCATATCTAACTGAGTCTTATTAGTTTGACCTTCTAAATATCACTTGGATCCATTTCTTCATTTCCATATTCATTGCCACCACCTTTGTTTGAGTCACCATTTTTCACCTGAATTATTGCAATAGCCTCCTACCCAGTTCTCTGTAACCAGCCCAGCTCTCTCCAGTCTATCCTCCATAGTGCTGACAAATTCAGAAGTTACCAATTGATATCATTCCCCATTGCCCGTATAATAAAGTTTAATCACCTCAAGTTGTCCTGTTATGTGCTGCATTATCTGGGCCCTGACTACCTCTCTAACCTCATCTGTCCATCCCGTACCCTACTCTCCAGTCATCTTGGAAGACATGCCATCTCCTGAACCTTCTAGGCTCTCTCCTGCTTTTTGTGCATTTATGTATGCTGCTTTCCCTCCTCACTTCTCTTGTTTCACCTGGATAACCGAATTCTTCTCGTTCTTCAAGAGTCAGATCCAAATACTGCCTGCAATAAATATTTCCTGACACTGTTTGCCTACTTAGGTTCTTCTTCCAGTGCTCTCATACCATTACAGCAGTATTCTTACCATATTGCAATAGATTGCCAATTTTGACTTCCCTTCCTGCCTGTGGGCTTCGTGAGAGCAGACTTCCTAAGACAGAAGTAAATCCAAAAACATACATTTTAATTGATTAGTTAATTTCATTTCGAAGACAGAAATATTGTGGTGGGGCAAAAATAAGATAATATTCATTCGACAATGCTTTTTTGAGCATTTACAACTGCCTTAGCGTCTAGTAAAGGTGACTAAGATATGATATTTTACCTCAAGGAGCTCAAAGTCCAGTAGAAATGAGATGAAGACAAGGGCTCTGGCAGGGACAAAGAGCATTAAGAGAAGCACAAAATGTTTAACAAGTACTAATAATTCCTCAGTGGAGCCAACGAGAGCAGAGCACTTTTGGATTTTTTTTTCAAGCTTTAATCCACTCTTCTTCTAAAAATATTTCCTGACTACACATATTTGGAAAGAAAAATGTCTCCTAAAAGCAGTCACTACCAGGAAGCCAAAAGTAATTTGGAATAAAATTTATTAACTAAGATTCATTACCAAAGAGTCAAGGGTTGAAGCAGAGAAAGCTAGAGAAAGGGAAAGGAGGGAGACAGACAAGGAAGAGAGGATGAAAGAGATAGTAATAAATCAGCACAATCTGTTATTTGGCATCATTTGATCCCAAAGACACAAAACCTGGGTCCTTGGTCTGATTCTCATGCTTTTCAGATGGTTGTGATGGTCAGGTCCAAATTAGACAGAAAGCAACTAGGGAGGAACTGGGGTTCTGCCATAGTTTTCTGCAAAACTAGTCTCCCTATACCAGGGCCTTCCAGGTGTCTCTGTCCCACTGCTGACCTACTTTGGCAAGGGACCCTCTCTAGGCTCAAGCAGGGAGTAAAATGACCTTGCCTTGCCTGACCCACATTATAGTGCCCTGTGGGTTAAGGAATACACCTCCCTGGGCAATCCTTTACCTGCACCTACCCCCACCATACCATTCTCTGACTAGTCTGCCCGGTTCTTACTGCCACCTCCATTTCTATGGCTGCTCAAATATATTTCTGGCCCCATAGTCAAAATTGTGCTTCTAAGGCTAATGACTTCCATCTAAATTATTTACTCCTTGTCCTTTACTATATCCTGCATCTTCTGAGAGGGAGATACAGTCCACATGGCTGGATGATCTACAGACTCCAGGTCCAAGGAAGCAGCCTATAAGACCCTGTGTTGATTAAGAGCATGGGTTCTGGGGCCAGACCTCCTGGGTTTGAATCCCAACTCTATCTCTTACTAGATAGTATGAATTAGGGTAAGTTACTTAATCTCTCTGTGTTTCAGTTTCTCATCTGTAAAATGGGGCTAGTAATTGTGCCCACCATATAGGGCAGTTGAAGGATTCAATGAGTAAAAACATGTAAGGCTCTTAGCACAGTACCTGGCTAATAATAAGTGCCCAATAATTATTAGGTATCATTAATAATATTGGCCAGGTGTACCAGAGAGTTCACCTCCACTCTTCATACACCAAATAGAATGAGTTGACCAAAGACTTCCAGGCCAGGGTAGGAGTCAATTAGACCTACGGGGAATGAGCCTGCACAACTTACCATACCCTAGAATTAGAGGAGCTTAGCACTAATGCTAGTTGGGTTAATTTGGGGGTGGGGAATAGGCAAAAAGGAGTTCCCCTGGAAATGGCTTTGCTCCATATACAGACAAGAGAAGCTGGTAACTGTATATGCAAATAAGTAGAAGCAAAGCCCCCCAAGGAACCAACTTATTATGAAGATTTTTCTCTGTGCAGTACCAGAGCCCCAATGCCTTATTGTGTCATGGGATAGATGGCTAGGATGAAGCCTCCATGGAAAATTTTATATCTACTGGGTTTGAATACTTTCCATGAGAAGGGAGAATCTATATTGGCCTTGAATGTCCCTACGACCTCAGCCAGTTTCGTGGATGGCAGGTTTATAGGACAGCCATCATTCCATGGCCCAAGTACCAGTTTGTGGCTATGGGAGAGATTACCTGAAGTCTTCATCTCTGGACCTGCCACCCTCCCAATATTCAGAGTACTCCTTTCAAAGATGTTCTAGATCCTACATTCCCCAGTGTTCTCAAGACTCTTGGACTCTTCTACTCTGTATGCATTACTCCTGTTGTCAAATGACTCATATAGGTCTTCAGACCAAAGACTGTATAAGGTGCGTGCTACTTATCTGAAGGCTCAGAGTCATATATATGTTGTAGCAGTTTGACATTGTTTATGAATTCCAAAAATAGATATTGGATTATGTTTGTAAACTGGTTTGTTTCTCTGGGCATATTAGATTATATTGGATTCAGAGTTTTCGCTTTTACTTGATTAAATAATGATTAAGGCTTTGATTGGGCCACATCAGGAGGATGTTGAGTCCCTGCCACCTTGGTGGGCAGAGACTCACAGAGAAACTGCACCTCAGAGAAGGGAGGTGAGAGTTTTGGTCCTGGAAACCGGGATGTAAACACACAGAGAAGCAGGTACATGAGGAAGGAGAGAAGTCTCCATTAGACACGGCAGAGGCCCCGGGAGGAGAGAGGAGTCGTTCGCCTGATAGTCTACAGCTGGCCTTGTGGAGAGAGGCGAGCAGCTGAACCCAGAGAGAAACAAGCCCCAGGAAGAGAGGAACCCAGGAATACTGAACCCTTGCAGATGTCGGCAGCCATCTTGCTCCAACACGTGGCAAAAGACTTTGGCGAGGGAAGTAACATGCTTTATGGCCTGGTAACTGTAAGCTTCTACCCCAAATAAATACCCTTTATAAAAACCAACCGATTTCTAGTATTTTGCACTAGCACCCCTTCGGCTGACCAATACATATGTTATTCAAGTCATTCAATGTCCATACAGTCAAATGTTTGTGAAATAAGGTGAATGGCACTTTTGGAATAAAAGAGCCAAGACAGTTCTGTGATCAAATTCAGTGGCTCAATGCAGCAGCCATGGAGGTGCCCATTAGGGTCTCCCTTCAAGCAAGAACTTGTCATTGCAAAGCATACAGTGAGCTGGCATTCTCCAGCTATTAAAGCTGTCAGGATCCATCTTGGCTTTTGAGTCAAGACTACACTCTTCCTGGGTAGGCCCAGTCAATGACTAGCAAGGACCTGGCCATTTCTATCCAACACAGAATTACTCTGGTGGGAAATTTTGGCTCCAGAGTTCCCCGTTGGATTGGCTGGGACTGTCAGGTTTAAGTTGAGGTCTGAGACTCTCCCAGCCCAATCCTGTTTCATCTCTCTTTTCTTTTTCACATATGGCCTCCAAAAAACCTCTTATACTCCTACATCTCTGATCCAGCCTCTGCTAGCTAGAGGATCCAAATGACATAACCATCTACTTGTGATGTAAGCACATTTCAGAGGGAATTGATGCATTTGTTTCCCATACTCCTAACTCCATTCCTCCCTATACACACATACATCAACAGCTGAGGTTTTTGTACAAAGAAAAGAATGAAAAACAATCCTTCCATAGTGATTACTATACTCAGACAATTTGCAGTGATAAATGGGTAAATGCTTTCTCTCATCCCAGAATTACTCAAACATTTTTGATAGGCCAGATGGTTCACAAAGTAAAACCTCCATGGAGCCTATAATCAAGTCTGGGTGCACAAAGGCAATAAATGGAAGACAGCATTCTTCCTGAAACATGGATTCTTTGCATATGATACCATGATGTTTGTGCTATGTAACTCCCCAGCCCTTTCCAGCAAAATCCCAAGGGACATTATGAACCAGATCCCCATTGTCTGTCAGGACAATATCTTGGACTTTTCCATTACATTAGGTGAGCATGGATAGCAGCTGCATGCTCTATGGCAGTATCTCCAGAATGACCAGGTAGATGTGAAACCAGGAAAAGAAAAACATGAAAATGAGCAATTGACCCAGGAAAAGTAGACTCTCTGGGTCATATCATATCATCTTGCCTGATGGATTGCAGGTGGTGTTCTCAATTACAACTATAACACTCCTACAAATATAAAGAGCTCAGAAATTCTTTGTACTCCCTTACTTGTTCATCCCTCATAATCTCATTTAAAAAGGCTCCCAGGTTAAAATGGGAAATTTTGTTTTATATATATATCACCACAATAAAAAAAAAGATCCCAACTCAGAAAGAAAGAGGAGCATCTGATTCTAAATGATCCTGGATGCTCAAGTCATCTATAGCCAGTATAAGGCAGCCATGACAAGATAAGGCATTGGAACATTATCCTGTGAGTTTTCTTCTTTGCTTCATTGAATTTTACCCAAAATCTTCTCCCCCGCTATAACCAAGATGCTAGACATGAATCATCCATGGCTTTAGGGAAAATTGTCAAAATGTAACCAGAGAACAAAGGTGTCAAAATCTTGACTCTTGAGTTTTTCAAAAGCCAGAGGTTCAGGTGTAAGACAGAGAAGATTTGGAAGCATTTGTAACCTAGTTTTCTTTTCTACTCCTGCCCCAGATTCCACAGACTGAGAAGGAAAGAGGGGAGAGACTTCGGGGAGAGGGGTAGAGTCAGAAGGAGGAACATCAAGCTTGACTGAAGGAAAGTCCATCAGTGGTCAGCACCAGAGAGCCATGTACCAAGGAACCCATTGCTCACTGATCAACTGTGCAGTAGGAGCAATGCCTGGCTACAACTGTCCAGCAGTCCAGGCTCCTCATAAACTCCTGGACACTTGGGCAAGGTAGGATGAGAAAGAACCATCTTGAGATTTCCCATGGAATCAAAACTCTGGTGAAACACTCACTGCTACCATCTTAATCTCAACTGGTCTTTGCTGTGGAGCTGAAGAGTATCAGTTGATCCATTGGAATTGTTAGGTCAAAGTTGGTGTCTTAATTTGCCAAAGGCTGCCGATGCAAAAATATCGGAAATGGGCTGGCTTTTATAAAGGGGATTAATTTGGGGTAAAAGTTTACAGTTCTGAGGCTATGCAAATGTCCAAATCAAGATATCATCAGATGGGAAACGGATGTGGCTCAAGAGGTTCGGCGTCCGTCTACCATATGGAAAGACCAGGGTTCGATCCCCGGTACCTCCCGGTAAAAAAAAAAAAAAAGATATCATCAGAGATGCTTTCTCACCAAAGGTTGGCTGCTAGCAGATCCTGGAGTTCTGCCATGTGGTGAGGCAAAATGTCAGGTCTGCCAGTCTCTCTACTTTTCCTCGAGCTCAGTTGAGGGTGATCAGGCATCTCTCCCTGGGCCTCATCTCCTTGAGCCTCTTGGGGCTTCTCTGACTTTCTGCAGCTGTAGGCAAACCTGGAGTCCTCTCTCTCACATGGCTGGGTCAAAATGGCAGTGCTCACTTTTCTGAGTCTCTTTCTCTGTATGTGTTCTCAGTTTATATAAGGCCCAGCAAGAGAGTGGATACCTAACCTGGGTCATGCCTCACTGTCCAATCAAAAGCCCTAAAGCGATTTAATCAATTTATCTAATCAAAGGTCCCTCAACTGAATTGAATGCAATCAAAGGGTCCCACACCCACAAGAGTGGATTAGTTCAAGAACAATCTTTTCTGGGAGTCACAAAATTCAAACTGTGCCCGTTAGGAATCCTGAAATGCATGCTCCTTCTCTTCCTAGCAGTGAATCCTGTTGGAACAACATGAAGTCTTCTGAGACAGAATGATCTGGCCTTTAGAACTGGGTTTTAAAAATGACCATGCCTACTCAAATCCTCTGCATTTATAGATAGCATCCAAATCCCGATCCCTAGCCTCACCTTCTAATTTTATATAATGCAATTAGTCAGGGTCCCAGCAAGAAATGCAGGTAGCTCTCAAACTGGATACTTTGAGGAGAGTTCAACAAAGGGACTATTTCCTGAGGTGTGGGCAAGGTTTAAGGAAGGCAGCAAGGTTCCCTAGGCCTATAAACTGCTGGAGCCCTTACTACTCCTAGTTCTGCAGGGGCAACAGGAAGGAGCAGTTACCAGAACCCAGAGGCAGATGGTAGTTACGTGGAGAGGGCTGCCTGACAGGATCTGTGGCCTTCAGTAGAGGAGCACACAAATCCTTGGCAAGCTAGCAGAGAAATAGCCAGGAAAATAAATACTCTATCCTCACTTTCCTCCTACCCTCCCTCCCATCTCCTGTTGGTGCCCCCATTGGCTGAACCCAACTGGACACTAGGGGGCAAGGAGGTCCATTGAAGCTATCCATGAAGTGGGAAGGGTGGGTGTGGAGGGGTCTGTGGAAAGCATTCAGCACAAAGTACTTGATAGGAGATGGAAATATGTGTAAGAACTTCCTGGAAAGCCTTGCTCTCTTTGAGAAACTGGTAAAAAGCTTTAAATCCTCACAACAATAACAAAAAATACAATTAAATATAAATATTTGAATTTTGCCTGACTTTTCAAGGGGTCTTGCAGCCCCTATGACTCTCTGTAGCATACCTAGGAGTTCCATGAATACCAGGTTAAGAACCCCCTTCTCTAGAGAGCAGAATGTAGGAATGCATGGCATTGTGTTATGGTTGTTATTTCATTATTTCATTAGCTTTTTTCCCCCTACTATATCTCCAGCAACTTAGATATCCCAGAGCAAAACTGACCCCTTTGGCCAAGTATAAGTGAGCCAGCCAGGCCCTCTCTTCTCTCACATCTGCTGAAGCTGAGTTATAATATAGAGTCTGAGTATCAGAGCTCTGAAGGAGAAGCAGACTGAAAATGTGGGGCTGGCCATGTGATACTGGGTTGCCTAGCAACACTGGTTGGGAGGCTTTCCTTCCTGAGCCTCTCAGCAGAGAGAATTGGTTTAAAAAGTGTGTGGTAGGGGGAGAAACAGAGTAAGAGAGAGGGACACAGAGAGTCCGAGAGTAAAATGCAGAGGCCGATAAACAAAGGAGAGAGTTTAATAAACAAAAAAAAAGAAAAACAGAAGCGAAAGAGAAATGAGAGCAAGTTTAGGGGAATAGGAAATGGAGTTCAGACTGTGAAGAAAAGAGCAAAGGGAGTGGAGCAAACGCTAAAAAGGAGTGAGGGGCTTATGCTAACAGCAGCCCTTCCTCCCAGCTCCCCTCACTGATGGCTGCTGTGTTACCGTCACTTCACGATGAAAGTCACCCAGTCTCTTTCTCTAACTAAATTGTTTTTCTCATAAGTCAAACCCTCAGTTTCAGCAGCAGCACCAGGAATTCTGTATTAAGCACCATGGATGCCAGCATTGCTCAGGCCAGGAAAGATCCTCATTTAGAATAACCACAAGGATGATTCATCCTCTCAGCACAGCTCTTTACAGAACCAAGTGCTTCACAGCTGCCATCTCATGGGACCTTTACTGCAGCGATGCAGGGACTGGCATGACTTCAACTACACACATCAAGGAACTGGGATCCCGAGAGGAGGAATGCTTGCCCAGGGCCCCCAATTTAGTAAGGTTACATCGAGGACATGGTGCCTGGGGGCTGGACTCCAGCTTTCAGCAACCCCTTGAGGTATGCCTGGACACTCCTCCTCTCAGGACAACCACAACCAATGGCTGCAAAATACCTCTTGGAAAGGGAGAGGGAGATTTGACAGATGGGAGTCACATCAGTGACTAGAGGCTGTAGGATGAGGCAGAGAAGAAGAGCTGACAACTAAGTACCATTAAATTTCCAAAAATGTCATTCACCTGCTCAGCAACCTTCAATGATTTATCCATCCATTATAGTAATGAATTTTGTCACCCTGGCATCCAAGAGTCACTTAATATTGCCCAAACCTCCCTTTTCAGTTCCATATCTGCCTATTTCCTACACACAGCCCAGGCATCTGATAAATGGGACTACTTGCTGGTTCCTAAACGCACCCACACCTCACATCCATGCCTTCACTCAACCTGTCCCTTCTGCCTGAAATCCCATCCCCTTCCAGTCAGATGGAATTCCTCACCAGTGTCTTCACATAGCACTTGGCTTTGTAATATGTCAAGTTGACAAAGCTGAACTACATTTCCCAGAATTCCCTTTCCTGGTGGAAGATAGAATAGAAGCAGCAGTCCTTTCGTAGGTCACAGATATTGTCACTTACCTACTAGCTCGCCTTGTTGCTGTAAACCAGCAGACAGGCCTGCAACCGCTCTACCTTCCCCTGGATCCTATTGCAGCTTCTCTGACTTCTGTACCAGATGTGCATGTGTTTAACTCAGTGATGGAGGACCCCAATGTCTGCAGGACACCCACCCTATCAAGGTCTCAGGCAACAAGAATTAACCTGGGTTTCACTCCATCACTGTGGGCCCCAGCTCATACTTGTGGGTTCCAGCTTACTCTTGCTCTCCCATCTTACATCTCTCATCCCTTCCTCACTGCCTGCCTTGTGGACTTTAAGATCTGGCATCAGATGGAAAGCAAATAGCCCCACAGAGACTGTTTAACCAGCGCCCACAATTGCATGAAGTAAAATCCCTGTATTAAATTCCTTATATTAAAAAATGTCCTGTAGTTCTCCCTCTCCAATTGAACTTGAACATGAGCTTCTTAAAAATGTATGTCATGCCTTCGACAATTTTGACAAATTTTGCAGCTTCCAAAATGGTTTCACACTGATCAATTCACAGGTATCTCACAACCAGGACCACCACATACAGCCATGAAGGTTGTGCACTGACCGACTTCAAAGGTCTCATTTATAAATATTACAATAGGAATGCCTTCCCCTCACACACACAAAATTGAGCAATACAGCAGCCTTGGTCATCACATCCATTTGCAATAGGCTGCACAGAGATTCTTCTCCCCATTGTTCTGATGAGACAATGTGAAGGGGGTGAGGTTACTTTGTCTGAATGATGAACTACCTTGCCTGGTAGCACATGTTGGATAGAAGCAGAACCACTGGCTGAACATCTAGTGCAGTGTACCCTGTTATTTCTTAAACAGGGACTCCAACCCTGTCCTCTAATCCATCAGGATAAAGCATAGGTGATGCCTCTTATTCTCCTACCTTTCTCATCTCGCTATCCTCTTGACTTCAAAGTCAGTTATGAGCTCATGTCTGCCTTACCAGAGGAAACACCAATTCTGCAATGGATTGGCACATATTCTTTCCCCAGCAAGAGCATGCTAGGGATAAAATGATGAAAACAATCCAAATTGTGGAAATGCCGAGATGATGACACACGTTCCAAAAACGGCTTACCAGAGCCCTTTCCTAAAAGAGATGTAAAGCCCTCAAGAGAGAGTTATTCTTCCACTGGAGTTGTTACAATTGCTCCATGTAAGTCTTTTCTATATAAAAGAATCCCATCCATAATAGGAGAGAATAAGACCTCAGAACAAACCAGAGGTGAAAAACAGAAGGAGAGAGAGAAGAAAAGAGAGTTAACATTCTTAGAACCACTAGATATACCTTTGAAAATCCCAGTTAGGTAAGCCAATAATTTCCTTCTGGGTTAAGTTAGTTTGAGAGGTGTTTTTGTCACTTGCAACTGAAAAATCCTGGCCCATTAGAGAATTCAGTGCAAAAAGAGAATTTTGAATTGAAGACCTAAAAATATCCCTATTCCGTTCTATCAATTTATTTATTTATCATCGTGCTAGAACTTCACTGCCTTAATTACTACAGCCTTATAATGAGACAATATTTGGTAGAGCAAATCCTCCCACCACCTTCTTTTGAGTAGCTTGATTATTCTTGGCCTTTTGCTTTTCCAAATAAATTTTAGCATTAGGATGATAAATTACACCATAAAACCAGTTAGAATTTTTATTGTCATTGTATTGAATTATCAACAAATTTAGGGAGTATTGACATATTTGCAATATCACATGTCAATCTATGAATAGGGCATATCTTGACTTATTTCAGTCTTGTTCCATGTCTCCCGATAATATTCTATCATTTTCTCTGTGATGGCCTTGCATATTTTATATTAGATTTTTTCCTTGGCACTTCATATTTTTAATACTATGGTAAAATTTGGTTTTTAATTTAATTGTTTAATTATTTTCTCGAGTAAATGTTGCTGTCCTTTTTCTAACTTCTTGGCACAAATACTTAGCTCATTAATTTCCAGATTTTCTTCTTTTTCCTCTGATTATTATTTTAACTGTGCCACATGAATTTGGTATCTTTCATTTCAAATTATTTTCAAACTCTCACCATGATTTCTTCTTTTATCCATGAGTTATTTAAAATTTACTTTTAAAATTTTCAAACATACAGGGATTTTCTAGTTAGTGTTTTCTTATTGATTTCTAGCTTAATTCCACTGTGGTCACAGAGTATGTTCCATACAACTACAATCCTTTGCAATTTGTTGAGACTTGCTTTCCAGGCATAATATGGTCAATTTTTGTAAATGTTACAAGTGTGCTTGAGAAAAAAAACCCTGTAATTTCCAGCTGGTTGGTAGATATAGATGTATAAGTACATGCAGATGAAGATAAATGTAGACATAGACACAGATATAAATGATATAGATATAGATACAGACATAGGCATCCGTACATAGATATGTATATCCAATAGTTCAAGTTTGTTAGTCATTTTATTCAAATACTCAATATACTTACTGATATTCGTTCTGCTTCTTCTATCAATTACGGAGAGATGTGTTAAAATACCCAACAATGATTGTTTATTTCTCCTCATATTTATGTCAATTTTTACTTTTTGTATTTTTAGACTATGTTATTGAGTGGCAACAAATTTTAAGACTGTAGGGAGAAATAGATACATTAGCAATCCTAGCTGGAGCTCTTAACGTACCACTCTCAGAAACTAAAAGCTCTAACAAAAAAATAAATAAACAGTGACATCAAAGACCTCAGCACAGTAACAAATTTGAGCTATTAATAACAAATTTGAGCTACACCCAACAAACAGAGAATACAAATTCTTTGGGGGCACATAGACAATTTACCAAAATAGACTATGAATTAAGAAAATGAAGCCTCAATAAACTCCAAAGGATCAATATGGTAAAAGCTAGGCACTCTGACCATAATGCTTATGCAGAAGTTACTAACTTAAAAGGTAGCTTTTGAAAACCCAAATGCTTGGAAACAAAATAACACATTGCTAATCAACCTTTGGATTGAAGAAAATTAAGAAATATTTAGAACTGAGCAAAAACACTCTGTGTCGTATCCTGCAAAGTTTAAAATATGCTTCCTCTGGGCCTTAGCAAGACCGCTGCTAGGTGCTTTGCCTTGAGAGCCTTAAGCACACACATGCCAGGAGGCATGGCCGAAAAGGCCCAGAGCTGCAAAAACTAGCTGAATGGCTATATCCATAAATGGACCATCATAAAGCAAATAAAATGAACAAACTTGGTTACATGCAACAAACTAGATGAATCTCACAAGCATAATATTGAGCCAAAGAAGCCAGATACACAAGAATATATATTGTATAAGGTCATTTTGATAAAGTTCAGGAACAGGTATGCATAAATAGATAATAAAACGATGCAGAATAACTGGAGTGGGCTGTTGAGAAAGAGCATGAGGGGCTTCTGGGGATCGGTCATGTTCTATTTGACTTGAGTAGTGGTCATGAATGCCCACATTATAATTACTCCTTACACCGTATATTTACATTTTGCGCAACTTTCTGTCAGTGTGTTATATTTCACAAAAGTGGCTTAACTACTGCTCAGCCCTGTTATAGTCCCAACATTTGAACCCCTTTATTGTGTTGAGGCTGGAGACTAACATGTTTTTCCAGGCATTAGAGTGGACTCTGGGTGTGTGCATGTGTGGGGGTGTTTGTGCGTTTCAGTGGAACTGAGAGTATTGGAGTGGGTAAGGATGTTGTGACATCCATGTTTAAATGTGTCTGATGAGAAGATGTTCTAACAGGATTCCTCTGGTTTGTCATTGACCTTATCTCTCAAAGAACCATACTATGGTCCATATTATGGTATGAAAGTGGCTGTGGCTGACAGCAATGAACAAGCAAACTTTAAGCCACCTGACTTTTCACCCAAGGCCTGGGGAGAGGTGGGGGGCGGGCAGGGCATTGGCAGTGGTCCTGAGTAGTCTAGATGATGCTTCTGTTCTCAGGGGCCTGGTAGCTGTTGGCAGTGAGGGGTTTGTGTTCCTGGTCTCTTCCATCTCCAGAGTATCCACACCATTTTATTCTTAAAGGCTGGTCCTCTCTTCATCAATTCCCTGACCCTTACTGGAGAGCATCTCACCTCCCCCTCTTTCTTCCCAGATAGGGGCTCTGCCTTTTCATTTTCTTACTCCCACCCCAGAATGCCTAGTTCTAGGTTGAATATACAGCAGAGACTTGAAAAGTTTTCATTGCCCCCTAAAAATGATCTCAACCACCAACACACTGTTTTGTTACTCCCCAGATGACCAGACTGAGCAAATGCATTTGTAAAAGAAAATCCCAAATGGCCTGCAGAGCAGGTCATGAACAAGCCTTCTAATTGGATGCCAATGATGTAATGACACCCGCTGAAGACACAGATCTGGCTGTTCTTCACACTGCTTGTATATATAAGTTCTATTTCACAATTGCAAGAATATTCTTCAGAAATTGCCACCTTTCTCAGGTGATCTGAGTTTTCAGTCTTTGGCACTTTGCCTTCTAACACTCCCTAAACATGCCAGCGATGCCCAGTCTCTTCTATTTCTTCTCTCACCTCCTGAATTCCTAGCTATTTTCTCAATGTGTATGGGTCACTGCTTTCCCTTTGGAGCCACTGATAAGGTCAGACAAGGTCTCTACCCTTGTGGAACTTATATTCTAGTAAAGAGAGATAGATGATGCACACACACAAAAAAAAAAAAAAAAAAAAGAAAGAAAAACACAAGATGATCTCAGAGAGTAATGCATGTGCTGCAGAAAATTGGCAGGGTAATGTCATAGAAACTGTATTTGGGGTACCTTAGATTAGCAGAAGATGACTGGAATGAGGTGAAAGGTTGAACTATACACCTATCTGGATGAAGAGTATTGCAGGTAGAGGGCACAGTAAATGGCAGACCCTGGGGCAGGAATATGCTTAGGGCATGTGAGGAACAGCAAGGAGGCAAGCAGAGCTTCAGTTAACCGAGCCAGGGGAGAGTAGAAAGAAATCGGGGGGTTGGCTATTACTGCAAAAGCCTGGAAAGCCATTGGAGAATTTGGAACAAAGACATTATAGGATCTGATTTCCATTTTTTAAAAAACATTTCCTTTAGTTTCTGTATAGAGTAGAAAGTAGGGTTCCATTACAGATAACAGAAAGCACTTTAATGCATTCCAGCAGAAAGGGGGAAATTAGGCACTAACAAAGCTGTTAAAAGAGGCAGAGCAGACTGTAGGTTGAATTTCCAGAATTGTTTCCCAGAATAACAACGCATAACCAGTACAATCAAGAAGCTGGAGAGTGAGGAAGCAACTTCCCCCACGGCTGACTCCAGAACCATACTGCCTCTGCTGAGATCATCACAAATCTTGGCTTCAGGACCACAGTTCCTCATTCTCCATCCATACAAGCAAAGTAGATGCTTCATGTCTTGCCTTTTGGTGCCCACAAACTAGGAACTGTACCCTGGGACCTCTTTTAGTGCTGCTACAGAAGAAACCAAATCTTCCAAGGCCATGTTCACTGGCAAAAAATCAGAAACCAAAGAAGCAGAATCATGTACTCTGCTTCATTTCCCCTTCCAAATCTCATGCAGGTTATCTGCCTGGCAAAGTTCAGGTCGCCTCTAGAATTCAGTTCATAAGGGAGGGAGTTTAAGAAATGTAGTCTTTAGCGTTACAACCTATATCATGCAGTAAAGCATGCCTCAATTTTGGCTGGAATGGAGTCAAGTGAGCCAATCTATAACATTTACCCCAGGAAACAAGAGAAAAAATAGGGAAGTCAGTTAGGAGCCTATTCTAGTACTCCACCTGAGAGATGGTGGTGGTTTGGACTAGAGCGGAAAACATGAATATGTTGAAAAGTGGTCAGATTTATAATTTACTCTGAAGATAGAGTTTGGTTATATATTGAAACAAGGTTGATGAAAAGATAAGACATTAATACTTCCTCCCAACACTGTCCAGTCACCCAATTTTTTCCCTAAATCTTCAACCTTGGTTTAGGAACCCCTCTTACGTATAACATAGCACCACAATATATTGTAAACTCTTGTTTCTCAAAAAAATTATTATTATAAGAAAGGATGAAGGAGATGAAATGGACAAATTCCTAGAAACACAGGAACTACTAAAACTGATTAAAGGAGAAAAAGAAGATCTGAACACACCTACAACAAGTAAAGAGAGTAAATTTAAAATCAGAAACCTCCCAACAGACGTCATCAACATGGCGATGTAAGACATCTCCTGGAAAAGTACTCCCTCAGATTCAGCTAATAAAAGGATAGATTCCACTTGCTTGGTACTCTGGAGGAAAATAGAGAATGGAGAAGGACTCCACAAATGCTGAATCGAAGAAAAAGAAATCTCCAAGATCGGTAGGAGATTTTCTTCCTGAACCCACCAGCCAGGACCCCTCCCCCTCACTTGGTCCCATGCAGCTTGGGAACCTCACAGAGGCATCTCCTGCTGGGGATGCAGACTATAGAACAACTCACAGCAGTGAATAAGGTCCCCACGCATATCCAGGCACAGGGGCCCAAGTCTGCAAGACCCAAGGCAGAACACAAGTGGCTGAGGAGTGCTGCATATAGAAGAGTCCCCCGGGGGGGAAGAGAGAGAGACTACAGAACTGTTGGCAAGAGGTGCACACACTCAACCCAGTTTCTGTTGGCTGGAACACCTAAACATAAAATGGACTTTTCTGCATTGACCACCTTTCTCGATTGACCACATCTGGGCCCTGGGGCAGGATACCCTAATGGGGAAGAAACCAGAAACAGAAAAGATGCACAGAAAAAAGGGGGGTGGAATGAAATGCTGTAAGACAGGCTGGGTCCCCAAACTGAAAAGTATAAGGAAAAGGGTGCACTGAGTGAGGGAAATTATTTAAGCAACTCATAGGAGCTGGGGGAAAATTATGCACCAAAACAAACAGAACAGATCAAGATTCTCAGTGAAGGAAGAGAGGAAAGGAAACTTTCTCCTGGAAGTGAAATAATTGCCCAAAATTCACAATTTTTAAAATTGTACTGCATATCCAGAGCAAGAATTTGATGAAGAGCAGCTGAGAAACAGTTAAACATGGACTACTCTAAAGATCCAGAATAAATTGGAGAAAGTGTCAAAGAAGAGACTTAATACAAAGCCAATCAACAATAAAACCCTACACAAAAGGGAGAAACTGACTTTCAGAGTTAAGTCACCAAGATAATCATATGCCAGACATCCGCAAAAAATTACAAGCCATACTAAGAAACAGGAAGATATACCTCAGTCAAGAGAACAAATTGAAACTTCAGAGAAGACAGAGAATTTGGAAAAACTAATCAAAGAAGTTCAAACAATCTCTTAAATTAATTCAAGGATATAGAGCTAAAGGATATTAAGAAGACAATGTGTGAGATAAAGAAGAATTCAAAAGTTCAAAAAGAAGCATAACAGAAATTATGGGGGTGAAAGGCAAAATAATGTAGATTTAAAATACACTAGAGGCATATAACAGCAGATTTGAACAGGCAGAAGAAAGAATCAGGGAACCAGAAGACAGGGCAATCAAAATCATGCAATCAGAAGAACAGATAGAGAAAAGAAAAGAAAAGAAAAAAAATTGAGCAGCGTCTCAGGGATTTGAATGACAGCATGAAGTGCAGAAACATATGTGACATGGGGGTCTCAGAAGGAGAAGAGAAAAGAAAAGGGACAGAAAGAATATTTGAGGAAATAATGGCTGAAAATTTCCCAACTTGTATGAAATACATAAATATGCATGTCCAAGAAGAGCAACGTACTCCAAACAGAATAAACTCTAATAGAACTACTCCAAGACACATACTAATCAGAATGTCAAATACCAAAGTTAAAAAGAGAATTCTGAAAGCAGCAAGAGAAAAGTGATTCATCACATACAAGGATCCTCAATAAGACTAAGCTCCAATTTCTCATCAGAAACCATGGAAGCAAGAAGGCAGTGGTATGATATATTTAAGATAATGAAAGAAAAAAAAAAACCTGCCAACCAAAAATTCTTTATCCAGCAAAAACTGTCCTTCAAAACTGAGGGAGAGTTTCATATATTCCTAGATAAACAGAAACTGAGAGAGTTCCTCAACAAAAGATTTGACTACAAGAATTACTGCATGCTGACAGAAGGGAGTGGCTTGGAGTAGTGTGAAGAAATGAAGATCTTCAGAAAGGGTAACTAAAAGTGAAAATGCAAAACCAATAGAACTGCATACTAAATATACAACTCTCCTCCTTAATTCCTATAATAGTCAGAATTCAGTTAACAAGAAAAAGGCATATTTCCTGATAATGGACACACAAAATATAAAGAGGTAATGTGGGACAAAATAACATAAAGAGGGGAAACAGATGGATATGGAAGTAAAGAACATATATGATATTGAAGCTAAGTTGGTATCTTTTCAAATTAGTAGGCTATAGATGTAGGTTGTATAATACAAACCCCAGGTAACCTACAAAGGATTTTTAAAATGAACAGAAATAGAAATGGGAATGGTATCATTCAGATACATCACAAAAGATCATCTGTACAGAAAAGAAAGTTGTAATAAATGAAAAAGAGACTAAAAAAGAAGATATGACATATAAAAACCAAAGGACAAAATGGCTGAAGTAAGTACTACATTTACCATAATAACACTGAATGTTATTGGATTAAACTTCACAATCAAAAGGCACAGAGTGTCAGAATGGATAGAAAAGCGCAATCCAACTATATGTTTACAAGAGACTCACCTTAGACCCAAAGACACAAATGGGTTGAAAGTGAAAGGATGGAATAAGACATTCCATGCAAATTGTAACCAAGAAAGAGCTGGGGTAGCTACACTAATATTGGACAAAATGAACTTAACTCAAAAGCTGTTATAAGGGAAGCGGCTGTGGCTCAATCAGTGGGGCTCCCGTTTACCATATGGGAGGCCCCGGGTTCAGTTCCCGGGGCCTCCTGGTGGAGGCAAGCCCGCCCGCACGGCGTGGTTGGCTGACCCAGCGAGCGCAGGCGGCAGGGGGGGATAAATGAATAAATAAAAAAATAAAATCTTTGAAAAAAGGAAAAAAAAAAGCTGTTATAAGAACAAGGAAGGACAGTATATATTAATAAAAAGGGTCAATTCACCAAGAAGAAATTACAATAGTAAATATTTATGCACCTAACCACAGAGCCCCAAAATACACAAGGAAACTGGCAAAACTGAAGGGAGAAATAGACATCTCTATAACAATATTTAGAGACTTCAATACACCACTTTTTTTTTCTTTTTAAAAAAATTTTAATTAGAGAAGTTGTAGGTTTACAGAAAACAGAGTTCCCATATATCCCCCCATTGTTATTCCATTTTGTTTTTAATATTTTTTAAAGAAGTTGTAGTTTACAGAAAAATCATGTTAAACATATAGTGTTACCATATATCCCCCTCCCTATTGTTACTTTTTTGTTTATTAAGCAGTTTTATTGAGATATATTCACATACCATATGATCTAGCCAAAGAATATAATCAATGGCTTTTAGTGTAATCACAATGTTGTACATTCATCATCTCAAAAATTTAGAACAATTGCATTACTCCATCATGAAAGACTCCACACCCATTAGCGTTCCTTCCTCAGCCCTACATAACCACTAATCTAATTTCATCTTTATCAATTCATTTATATTTACTTTTTATATAAATGGAATCATACAATATGTAGCACTCTGTATCTGGTCTCCTTCAGTTAGTATAATGCTTTTCTATTGTCTGATTTAACATTTTCTAGTATTAACCTACATTTGTTCAGCTTCAAAGTAAAACAATTTTATATATGCAATTTTATCCATATTCATATTTCACATAATATATTTATATTTCACATAATATATTTAGTTCATAATAGGGCAGTCATACAGTGTTTGTCCTTTTGTGTCTGGCTAGCTTCACTCAACATAATGTCCTCCAGGTTCATCCATGCTGTCATATGTTTCATGACTTCATTTCTTCATTCTGCTGCATAATATTTCATCTTATATATACTCCACAATTTTGTGTATCCATTCATCAGTTGATGGACACCTCGATTGTTTCCAACTTTTGGCTATCATAAATAACACTGCTGTGAACATCAGCGTGCAGATATCTATTCGTGACACTGCTCTCAGTTCTTCGGGGTATATACCTAGTAATGGTATTGCCGGGTCACATGGCAAGTCTATATTCAACTTGCTTAGGAACTGCCAAACAGTCCTCCACAGTGGCTGTACCATTCTGCATTCCCACCCACAGTGAATAAGCATTCCTATCTCTCCACATCCTCTCCAACATTTACAGTTTTCCGACTTTTTAACAGCAGCCAGTTTAATAGGTGTGAAATGATATCTCATTGTAGTTTTGATTTGCATTTCCCTAATCGCTAGTGATGCTGAACATTTTTTCATGTGTTTCTTTGCCATCTGTATTTCTTCTTTGGACAGCTGCCTTTTTAAGTCTTTTGCCCATTATTTAATCGTATAGTTTTCTTATTTATTGTTGAGTTGTATGGTCTCCTTATATATCATAAATATTAAACCCTTATCAGATATGTGATTGCCAGATATTTTCCCCCATTGCCAAGCCTTTTCACCTTTTTGACAAAGTCCTTTGAGGTGCAAAACTGTTGAATTTTGAGGAGGTCCCATTTATCTATTTTTTCTTTTGTTCTCATGCTTCAGGTGTACGGTTTAAGAAACTACCGCCTACCACAAGATCCTGAAGATGTTTTACTACATTTTCTTCTAGGAGTTTTATGGTGGTTGTTTTTATATTTAAGTCCTTGATCCATTCTGAGTTAATTTTTGTATAAGGAATATACCACTCTTATCAACTGATAGAACATCTAGACAAAAGATGAATAGGAAAACAGAGAACTTGAATAATATGATAAAGGAACTATACCTAACAGACATATAAAGAACATTGCACCCCAAAATAGCAGGATATACATTCTTCTCAAGTGCACATGGATCATTCTCCAGGATAGACCACATAATGAGTCACAAAACAAGTCTCAAGAAATTTTAAAACATCAAAATTATGCAAAGCATCTTCTCTGGCCATAATGGAATGAAATTGGAAGTCAATAACTGGCAGAGAACTGGAAAATGCACAAATATATGGATGCTAACACACTCAAATAATCAGTGGATCAAGGAAAAAACTAGAAGGGAAATCAGTAAATATCTTGAGATGAATGAAAACGAGAACACCACATACCTAACCTTATGGGATGCAATGAAGGCAGTACTGAGAGGGAAATTTATAGCCATAAATGCTTACATTAAAAAAGAAGAATGAGCTAAACTCGAAGACTTAACTAGTTAAGCACACGTGGAGGAACTAGCAAAAGAACAGCAAACAAAACCCAAAGCAAGCAGAAAGAAAGAAATAACAGGGGGCGGATATGGCTCAACTGGTTGGGCGTCCGTCTTCCATATGGAGGGACCTGGGTTCGATCCCCGGGACCTCCCGGTAAAATTTTTTTAAAAATAAAAAAAAAAAAGAAAGAAAGAAATAACAAAGATTGGAGCAGAAATAAATGAAATTGAGGATAAGAAAAAACAATAGAGAGCATTAACAAAGCCAGAAGTAGGTTCTTTGAAAAGATTAATAAAATTGAGAAAGCTTTGGCTAGACTGACAAGGAAAAAGTAGAGAAGACACAAATAAATAAAATTAGAAATGAGAGGGGAACATTACTATTGACCTCAAAGATATAAAAAGGATCATAAGAGGATGCGATGAACGACTTATGCTAACAAATTAGATAACCTCGATGTAATGGGCAAATTCCGAGAAACACAAAAACAACATACACTGACTCAAGAAGAAGTAGAAGATGTCAACCGAACAATTACAAATAAAGAAATTGAATCAGTTATCAAAAACCTCTGAACAAAGAAAAGCACAAGACCAGATGACTTCACAGGGGAATTCTACCAATCATTACAAGAATTAACGTGAATTCTTTTCAAAGTCTTCCAAAAAATTGAACAGGCAAGAACACTACCTAACTCGTTCTATGAGGCCAACATCACCCTAATATCAAAGCCAGATAAAGATACTACAAGAAAAGAAAATTACAGACCAATTTCTCTTATGAACATAGATGTAAAAATCCTCACCAAAATACATGCAAATCAAATCCAACAGCACATTAAAAGAATTATACACAATAATCAAGTGGGTTTTACCCCAGGTTTGCAAGAGTGGTTCAACATAAGAAAATCAGGTTATGTAATACACCACATTTTTAAAAAGCAAAGGGAAAAAATTATCATCTCCATTGGGGCAGAAAAAGCATTTGACAAAATCCAGCATCCTTTCTTGATAAAAAAAACACTTAGAAAAATAGGAATAGATGGACACTTACTGAACATGATAAAGGGCATATATGAAAAACCCATAGCTAACATCATACTCAAAGGTGAAAGACTGAAAGCTTTCCCTCTAAGATCTGGCACAAAACAAAGATGCCCACTGTCACCACTGTTATTCAACATTGTACTAGACTTTCTAGCCAGAGCAGTTAGGCAAGGAAAAGAAATGAAAAGCTTCCAAATTGGAAAAGAAGAAGTAAAACTTTCACTATTTGCAGATAACATAATCTTCTATAGAGAAAGTCCTGAAAAATTTACAACAAAGCTACTAGAGCTAATAAGCAAATTCAGCAAAATGGCAAGGTATAAGATCAAGAAGCAAAAATCAGTAGTGTTTCTATATGCTAGTAACACACAACCTGTGGGGGATATCAAGAAAAAATTCCATTTACAATAACAACTAAAAGAATCAAATACATAGGAATAAATTTAACCAAGGATACAAAGAACTTATTCATGGAAAATTACAAAACTTTGTTAAAAGAAATCAAAGAAGATCCAAATAAATGGAAGGATATTCCGTGTTCATGGATTAGAAGACTAAATATTGTGAAGATGTCAATTCTTCCCAAAATGATTTACAGATTCTATGCAATTCCAATCAAAATTCCAACAGCCTGGACAACCAGCATGATGGCTGCAGAGTAAGGAGCTCCTAGAGTCAGCTCATCCTACAGGACAGTTAGTAATCACCCAGAGCTATCTAAAGCACTTGTTTGGGGGCTCCAGGAGACCAGAAGAGCATCCTGCAACATCCTTGAAAGAATGGAAAGAGGAGACTGCCCTTCTGCAGAGGATTCCTGAGTAGAGCACTCCACACCATGAAGGCCGGTGCCCGCGACACAAGCTGCCTTGGGAGCTATTCCGTGACTGGAATTGGAAGCTCCATTTCCCAAAAATGGGGGAGAAAGAGATTATTGGGCCCAACTTCAGCTACTGATTAGTAACTTCGGCTGGCTAAAGTATAATCCTAAGAACAGCTAAAGTTTGAACCTGTCCAGACAAGTCAAAAAGAGGCAGTAGCCACCATTTTAACTCCCCACCCCCACATGAAGGAAAACCGGGCTGACTGAAAATCACAGTGCTGGTAGGGATTGGCTTCTTTCCACCCAGACTGGATTGCATGTCTAGCCTAGGCTTCAGCCCCACCTCCAGCTGGGAGGAAGCTGGCAGGATCTGCACCAGCCTCTCAGGGTAACTGCAGGTACATTCGGCTGGCACAGACTGAATACTCGGAAGTCTACCAGGGCAACTGGGTCATTTTTTTTTTAAGATTTTATTTATTTATTCATTTATCCCCCCCTTGCTGCTTGCGCTTGCTGGGTCAGCCAAACACGCCATGCGGGCAGGCCTGCCCTCACCAGGAGGCCCCGGGAACCGAACCCAGGGCCTCCCACATGGTAAATGGGAGCCCCACTGATTGAGCCACAGCCGCCTCCCCAACTGGGTCATTTTGGACCCGCATGGCAAGATTGCACCCCACACCGGCAGCTCCATCCCCGCCAAAGGCAGGGGAGGAAGGGCGTGCTTTCATCAGTCTCTCCGGGCAACTACAGTCTAAGCCTGCCTGACTTGGATTATTACACATGGCTGTGGCTCTCTCCGTATCCTTGGCAAAGGAGAAAGGTGGGAAAAGCTTCATCGGTCCCTGGGGCAATGCAGGCAGCTTGAGCCTCCACAGCTTACAGCACCAACTACATCCTCGGCTCCTACTACACAACCAGAAAGGGATAAAGGGCAAGAAAGCCTTAAACTAAAGAGAGAAACTGCACCCAGAATAAATACATCTAGTAAGCCAGATGCCAAGACACCAACAAAAAATTACAATCCATACCAAGAAACAGGAAGATATGGCCCAGTTAAAGGAACAAGATATGCCTCCAGATAACATAAAGGAGTTGAGACAACTAATCATAGATGTTCAAACAAATCTCCTTAATAAATTCAATAAGATTGCTAAAGAGATTAAGGATATTAGGAAGACACTGGGTGAGCACAAAGAAGAATTTGAAAGCATACATAGAAAAATAGCAGATCTTATGGGAATGAAAGGCACAATAAATGAAATTGAGGGAAGCGGCTGTGGCTCAATCAGTAGGGCTCCCGTTTACCATATGGGAGGCCCCGGGTTCGGTTCCCGGGGCCTCCTGGTGAAGGCAGGCCCGCCCGCGTGGCGTGGTTAGCTGACCCAGTGAGCACAAGCAGAAAGGGGGGGATAAATGTATAAATAAATAAAATCTTTTAAAAAAAAATTAATGAAATTGAAAATACACTGAAGTCATATAACAGATTTGAGAGGGCAGAAGAAAGGATAGGTGAGCTTGATGACATGGCCTCCGAAAGTGAACATACAAAAGAACAGATGAAGAAAAGAATGGAAAAAATTGAACAAGGTTTCAGGGAACTAAATGACAGCAAGAGACATGCAAACATACATGTCATAGGTGTCCCAGAAGGAGAAGAGCAGAGAAAAGGGGCAGAAGGAATATTTGAAGAAATACTGGTAGAAAATTTTCCAACCCTATTGAAGGACATAGATATCCATGTCCAAGAAGCACAACTTACTGTCATCCGAATAAATCCGAATAGACCAACTCCAAGACATACTAATCAGAATGTCAAATGCCAAAAACAAAGAGAGAATTCTGAGAGCAGCAAGAGAAAAGCAATGCATAACATATAAGGAATACCCAATAAGATTAAGTGCCGATTTCTCATCAGAAACCATGGAGGCAAGAAGACAGTGGTATGATATATTTAAAATACTGCAA
This sequence comes from Tolypeutes matacus, assembly GCA_026826555.1. Taxonomy (NCBI): domain Eukaryota; kingdom Metazoa; phylum Chordata; class Mammalia; order Cingulata; family Chlamyphoridae; genus Tolypeutes; species Tolypeutes matacus. The sequence continues at coordinate 1,097,458 of JAKSZT010054514.1, forward strand.
GAGAAAACCTTCCAGCCAAGAATCTTATATCTGGCAAGATTATCTTTCAAAAATGAGGGTGAGCTTAGAATAGTCACAGATAAACAGAAACTGAGAGAGTTTATAACAAAGAGACCTACCTTGCAGGAAATAGTAAAGGGTGTGCTACAGTCTGAAAAGAAATGACAGGAGAGAGAGGCTTGGAAGAGAGTCTAGAAATGAAGATTATATAAGTAAAAGTAACTAAAAGTCTCAAAAGAGTGGTGAAAATAAAATTTGCTAAAACACAAAGGTCAAAATGGGTGAAATAAGAGCTATCTTTACAGTAATAACATTGAATGTTAATGGATTAAATTCCCCAATCAAAAGACACAAACTGGCAGAATGGATAAGAAAATAGGAGCCATCTATATGCTGTCTGCAAGGGACTCACCTTAGATCCAAGGATATCACTAGCCTGAAAGTGAAAGGCTGGGAAAAAAAGCCGGAGTAGCTATACTTATATCAGATGACTTAATGGTATTCTGTTGTAGACATATTGTGATTCAAGCAATGGAAGAAATTATAACAGTGAGGTGGAGCCAGTGGCCACTAGACACTTTCAGGGCAGAGAGGGGAAGGGCAGTTGTAATACAGGAGCTTTTTCAGGACTTGGGGGTTGCCCTGAGTGACGTTGCGGCGACGGATATAGGCCATTTTACATCAGCATATACCATGCAGAACTGTGTGAGAGAGAGTGTGGTCTATGATGTGAACTGTGGTCTATACTTAGTGGCAAAGCCCCAGGATGTGTATATCCATTGCAGGTGATGTGCCACACTAATGAAAGATGTTTATGTGGGATGTTATGGGAGGTGTGGGAG
>JAKSZT010054514.1:1098399-1177077 GCA_026826555.1 Tolypeutes matacus
GGTAATCTAAGCACCTTTTAAAAAAAAAAAAAATATATATATATATAATAACATTTATGTAAGCAAATGCACATATATGCATATATATTTATATATCATTTTACAAATATTGGTTTGTATTGTGAAAATTTTGATTTTTACCCACAATAAAAAATTTAAAAAAAAAAAAGACACTAGTAATGCACAATCTGAGGAGGAAGTCAGGAAAAAAATTCCATTTACAATAGCAACTAAAAGAATCAAATATTTAGGAATAAACTTAGCCAAAGATGTAAAGCATTTGTTTTCAGAAAACTACAATACATTGTTAAAAGAAATAAAAAAGACCTAAAGAATTGGAAGAACATTCCATGCTCATGGACTGGAAGACTAAATATCATTAAGATGTCAATTCTACCCAAATTGATAGACAGATTCAATGCAATCTTGATAAAAATTCTGCCAGCATTTTTTAAATAAGTGGAAAACACAATTATCAAATTTAACAATGCAAGGTGGTGGTGGTGGGTTGATGTATGAGAGCCCTGTATGCTGTTATGCATGTTTGCTTTTTAAGTTCACAACTTTACTATATACTTATTGTTTATGTTCATGTATGAGTGATAAAAAAATAATAATAATAATAGGGTGGATTGGGGGTGAATACACCAAATGTAAGATACTTTGGTTAGTAGTAATATTTTGAGGATGCTCTTTCATCATTTGTTAAAATTATTTCACAACAATGCAAGGTATTGGTGGTAGGGAGACGTATGAGAGCCCTGTATGATGTTATGCATGTTTGTTTTATAAGTTCATGACTTTTACTCTACATTTATTGTCTATATATGTTTATGTATGAGTGATATATTTCAATAAATTTTTAAATGAATAAAATTAATCTGAAAAAATTCCAACAGTCTACTTTGCAGAAATGGAAAAGCCAATTATCAAATTTATTTGGAAAGGTAAGGGGCCCCAAATAGCCAAAACCATCTTGAAAAAGAATGAATTTTGAGGACTCTCACTTCCTGACTTTAAAGCTTATTATGAAACTACAGTGGTTAAGCAGCATGGTACTGGCACAAAGATAGATATATAGACCAATGGAATTGAACTGACAGTTCAGAAATAGACCCTGACATCTATGGCCAATTGATTTTTGACAAGGCTGCCAAGTCCATTCAATGGGGAAATACCAGTCTATTCAACAAATGGTGCTGGGAGAACTGGATGTCTATATGCAAAAGAATGAAGGAGGACCCCTATCTCATATCATATACAAAAATTAACTCAATATGGATCAAAGGCCTAAATATAACAACCAGAACTATAAAAATCCTAGAATAAAATGTAAGGAAGCATCTTCTGGCTCTTGCGTTAGGCAATGGTTTATTAAACTTTACACCCAAAGCACAAGCAACAAAAGAAAAATAGATAAATGGGACCTCATAAAAATTAAACACTTTTGTGCATCAAAGGACTTTACCCTGAAAATGAAAAACAACCTACTCAATGGGAGAAAATAATTGGAAATCACTATCAGAGAAGGGTTTAATAACCAGAATATGAAAAGAAATCCTACAACTCAGCAATAAAAAGACAAACAACTCAATTTAAAAATGGGCAAAGGAGTTGAAAAGACATTTCTCCAAAGAAGACATGCAAATGGCAGGAAAGCAAATGAAAACATGCTCAACATCTTACCTATTAGGGAAATACAAACCTAAACCAGAATGAGATACCATTTCACATCCACTAGAATGGCTACTATTATATATATATAACAAGTGTTAGAGAGGATGTAGAGAAAGGAGAAATAGGAACATTCATTCATTGCTGGTGGGAATGTAAAATGGTGCAGCCACTGTGAAAGACAGTTTGGCACTTCCTCAAAAGGCTAAGTATAAACTTACCATATGACCCGGCAATTCTGCTACTACACACAAAACAATTGCTGAACTCGTCTGTTAATTCTAGTAGCTTTCTTGTGGATTTTTCAGGATTTTCTAGATATAGGATCATGTCATCAGCGAATAGTGAAAATTTTACTTTTTCCTTTCCTATTTGGGTGCCTTTTATTTCTTTGATTAGCCTAATTGCTCTAGCTAGAACTTCTAGCACAATATTGAATAATACTGGTGACAGTGGGCATCCTTGTCTTGTTCCTAATCTCAGCAGAAAAGCTTTCAGTCTTTCACCATTGAGTACAATGCTAGCTGTAGGTTTTTCATATATGCACTTTACCATATTGAAAAAGCTTCCTTCTATTCCTATTTTTTGACGTGCTTTTATCAAGAAAAGGTGCTGTATTTTGTCAAAGGTCTTTTCTGCATCAATAGAGAGGATCATATGATTTTTCTTCTTCAATTTATCACTGCGGTTTATTACGTAAATTGATTTTCTTGTGTTGAACCACCCTTGCATACCTAGGATAAAACCCACTTGATCATGGTGTATAATTCTTTTAATGTGCTTTTGGATTCAGTTTGCAAGTATTTTGTTGAGGATTTTTGCATCTATATTCATTAAAGATATTGGTCTGTAATTTTCTTTTTTCATAGTATCTTTATCTATCTATGAAGCCATCTGGCCCTGGGCTTTTCATCTTTGGGAGGTTTTTGATGACTATTTCAATTTCTTCACTTGTGATTAGTTTGTTGAGGTCTTCTATTTCTTCTAGGGTCGGTGTAGCTGGTTCTTGTGTTTCTAGGAATTTGTCCATCTCATTTACATTTTCTAGTTTTTTAGCATACGGTTGTTCATAGTATCTTCTTATGATCTCTCTTATTTCTGCAGGCTCAATGATAATGTCTCCTTTCTAATTTCTGATTTTATTTACTCGTGTCTTCAGGTACTACATATTGTAGGGTTCCATTTATATAAAAAGTAAATATAAATCAATTTATAAAGATAAAATTAGATTACTGGTTATGTAGGGCTGAGGAAGGAATACTAAGGGGTGTGGAGTCTTTCATTTTGGAGTAATGAAATTGTTCTAAAATTTTTGAGATGATGAATGTACAACATTGTGATTATACTAAAAGCCATTGATTATGCACTCTGGATAGATCATATGGTATGTGAATATATCTCAGTAAAATTGCTTAGTAAACAAATAAGTAATTGTGCAAGAATGGCCAGAAATAGCAGCAATGTACAGCAGGGAAAACATAGAGAGATTGAGAGGTGAAGAATTTTCTTGTTTGTCTGTTTTTTATTAATAATATTAGTAAAATAATGAAAATGCTCTAATAATGATTGAAGTAATGAACACACAACTATGTGATTATGCCAAATACCATTGATTGTACACTTTGGATGAATTGTATGCTTTATTAATATATATATGTATAATTGATTTGTTTTTTTAAAAAGGATGAAAAGAGATTTTTCATTTAAAAATAAAACCTCCCAACAAAAGTAAAGCACAGGACCAGATGGCTTCTCTGGGAAATTCTACCAAACATTTAAAGACTTAATTAACACCAATCTTTCTGAAACTCTTTCAAAATATCAAAAAGTAGGGAACACTTCCTAACTCATTCTATAAGGCCAGCATTACCCTCATATCAAAGCCAAACAAAGATGCCACCAAAAAGAAAGCTATAGATCAATACTCCTTTTAAATATAGATGCAAAAATCCTCCATAAAATACTAGAAAACCAAAGCCAGCAGCATCTTAAAAGGATTATACACCCTCAAGTGTAATTTACCCCAAGAATGCAAGGGTGTTCAACATATGAAATTCTATCAATGTAATACACAACATTAATAGAATTAAGGGGGAAACATCACATGGTCATCTCAATTGAAGCATAAAAAAGCATTTTACAAAATATAACACCCTTTAATGATAAAAAACACTTAAGAAACTAGGAATAGAAAATAACTTCCCCTACATGAGGAAGAGCATTTATTAAAAACCCACCACTAACATCATATTTGATGGTGAAAGATTGAAAGCTTTCTCCCAAAGATCAGGAAGAAGACAAGAATGCCTGCTTTCACCACTTTTATTCAACACTGTACTGGAAGTTCTGACAGAGCAGTTAGGCAAGAAAACAAAATACAAGTTGCAAAGGAAGGAGTAAAACTATCTCTATTCACAATTGACATGACCTTATATATAGAAAATTCTAAAAAGTCAACACAGAAAACCATTTGAGCTAATACGCAAATTGATTGAAAAGTTGCAGGATACAAAATCAACACCCTAAATTCAGTTACATTTCTATATACTAGCAATGAAAATCTGAAAATGAATTTAAGAAAACAATTCTATTTACAATAGCACCAAAAAGAATGAAATACTTAGGAGTAAATTGAACCAAGCCGGTGAAAGACTTATACATTAAAAACTTTGCTGACCTGAATCTTGGCAGAGTTGCAACACCTGCTCTCCAGTTCACTGGACTCACCCAGGACAACAAGGAGGTGATGATGGACAATGCCCATCCCAAGGAACAGAGAGTGTCTGCAACTGCAAGCAAGATAGTTCCATCCATCTGCCCCATGGGATCTAAGCCCCCTCTCAATTAGAAGCAGAGTGGACAGCACCATCCCCAAATCCTCAAGATTGGGGAATGAAAGATGGACTAAAGTAGACTTACTATTATTCTATTATAGACATTCCTACTCTAGCTATGGAAGAACTTGTATCACTGATATAAAGGCACTGGCCACCAGAGGTTCTAAGGGATGGGAGAGGGAAGAATAGGTGGAACATGGGGCAGTTTTGAGACATTGGAGTTGTCCTGCAATGACATTGCAGTGACAGATACAGGCCATTGTATATTTTGTCATAACCTACAAAATTGTTCAGGACAGAGTGTAAACTTCAATGTAAACTGTAATCCATAGTTATTAGCAATGCTTCAATATGTGCCCATCAATTGTTACAAATGAGCCACACTAATGAAGGAGGTTGTTAATGTGGGAAAGTGTGTGAGGGGGAGGGGGTGGGGCATATGGGAATCCCCTATATTTTTTATGTAACATTTATGTAAAGTTTCTTTAAAAATTAAAATTAAAAAATGTTTTTAAAACTTTGCTGAAAGAGGGCTGAGAAGGGATACTGATGCTTAATATGTGTAGAATTTTTAAGTAACTTGACTGTAAAAGTGTGGAGATGGGTGGAGTTGATGGTAACACATTATAGAGAGTACAATAAACACAACTGGTTTATAAATGGGATTGTGGCTGAAAGGGGTAGTCTAGGGATGTAAAAGTCAATTGAAAGAAAGCTAGAGAATAATCTAGGGACTGAACAACAGTAGAACCTGGAGGTGGATGAGGATTGTGGTTAATAGTACAAATACAAGAATGTTCTTCTATGAACTAGAACAAATGTACATCACCATTACAAGGTGGTAAGAATATGGAGATGCATGGGAAAATACAATTAATGTAATTTATGGACTATAGTTAACAGCAATACTGTAATAATCTACTTCAATGTTGACTTCCGGGAAAATGGCGGACTAGTAAGACACGGGAATCTCTTCTCCAGAAAAATAGCTAGAGGACAAGCTGAAACAGCCCCGAAAAAGATCTTCTAGGGTTTAGGACAGCAGGTGAAGGCTGCATACCACCCAGAGGAGAGAGGGACAGAAGAGGGAAATCGCGACTACAGAACTGGGAGCTGCAAGTAGTAGCTTCTGCTGCTGTTGGCACCCTCCCCCACACTCTTCAGAACTCTCGGGCCTCTGGGCCTGCGACCACAGACAAAGGGGGCTTCAGGGATCTGCCACTCCCAGAAAGGGGAGAGAGAGGGACACAGCCTTAGGCTGACTCAGGTTCTGACCTGAAATTTGGGCTGCAGAGCCCCACGGACCCTTCCACACAGCGGTTTGCCCTGGGAGCCTGGAAAGGACTGGAGAAATCCGACTCTCGCAAACTCCGTCTCTTCTAGCCTGGACTAATTGTTGAGGACACCACGGGAGAGGGGAGAGAGAGCCTGGGGCTGACCCTGCTTTGGACTCCCAGGTTTGGTCTGCCCAGTCCCGAGAGCCCTTCCAGGCTGGGTGGGGCTGCGCCATTGTTTGCCTTGGAGCCTGCAAGGGGCTAAAGATATACAAACCTCCCAATCTCCTCCTCTACTAACAGGGACTGATTGTTGAGGATTCAGAAGGGAGTGGAAATATTTCCTAGCTGGGAAAAGGGGGGCGCTACGAGAGAAGTCTGGAGAACTGTCTCAGAAAGTTTGAATCACAGGGCTCTTAGCCCCCATACAGGAAGCTCTATCACATTGATCTGGTCTGTGTCACAAAAAATACACTCCGACCAGGCATTGAATTGAGAGCTGCCAACAAGCGCCATCTCCTGGCAATCCAAGGAAGTGCACATAAGAAAATTAATAAGTAAGAGAGGCTTTTCCTGACCTCTATAGCCTCCCTGCCCAAGGCCCTAGGAAACGACTCTACAACCAATTACTGGGTCCAGTGCTCAGTTTTGAGCAATCAGCAGAACAATCCTAACAATCAAGGTTGAGCCAAAAATCAAAGAGCGGTGGTAACTCACAGCCTCCTGCCACTAAAACCCCATAAAAGAGAAAGAGATAGAGCATCTAAGTAAAATACAAACTAACCAGATGCCTAAGCACCAGCAAAAAATTACGGGCCATACTAAGAAAATAGAAGACATGGCCCAAGAAAAGGAATACAGCAAAGTCCCAGAAGAGATGCAGAATTTGAGAGAACTAATCAGTGAGATGAACACACATTTCCAAAATCAAATTAATGAGATGAAAGAGAATATAGTTAAAGAGATCAATGACATCAAGAAGTCATTGTGAGAACATAAAGAAGAATTTGAAATCATGAACAGAAAAGTAACGGAGTTCATGGGAATGAAAAACACAATAGGTGAAGTAAAAAATACATTTGAAGCATACAACAGCAGACTCGAAATGATAGAAGAAAGAATAAGTGATACTGAAGACAGAGCAGCTAAAATTGAAGAGAGAAAAGAACAGAGAGAGTAAAGAATGGAAAAAATTGAGCAGGGGCTCAGAGAGTTGAATGACAACACAAAACGCAAGAACATACATGACATGGGAGTTCCAGAAGGAGAAGAGAAAGGAAAAGGGGCAGAAAGAGTATTTGAGGAAATAATAGCTGAAAATTTCCCAACTCTCACGAAAGAAATGAACTTACATGTCCAAGAAGCACACCGTACCCCAATAAGAATAAATCCAAATAGACCTACATCAAGACACATATTATTCAGAATGTCAAATGTAAAAGATAAAGAGAAAATTCTCAGAGCAGCAAGAGAGAAGCAAACGATCACGTACAAAGGACATCCAGTAAGACTATGTGTAGATTTCTCTTCAGAAACCATGGAGGCGAGAAGACAGTGGAATGATACAATTAGGAAACTGAAAGAGAAAAACTGCCAGCTGAGAATTCTTTATCCAGCAAAACTGTCCTTCAAATATGAAGGTGAATATAAAGTATTCACAAACAAACAGACACTAAGAGAGTTTGCAAAAAAGAATCCACCTTTGCAGGAAATATTAAAGGAAGCCTTAGAACCTGAAAGAAAAAGACAGGAGAGAGAGGCTTGGAGGAGAGTATAGAAGAAAGAAAAGCAGAAAGGATAACCAAAAGAGTAAAAGAAAGACAAAAATAAGATGACATATGAAAACCAAAGAATAAAATGGAGGAAATAAATAGTGCATTTTCAGTAATATCATTGAATGTGAATGGATTAAATTCCCCAATCAAAAGATACAGGCTGACAGAATGGATAAAAAAACATGAGCCATCCATATGCTGCTTACAAGAAACTCACCTCAGACACGAGGATACAAGCCGGCTGAAAGTAAATGGTTGGAAAAAGATATTCCATGCGAATAGTAAACAGAAAAGAGCAGGGGTAGCTATACTAATATCAGACAAAACAGACTTCAAATGCAAAAAAGTGATAAGAGATGCGGAAGGCCATTATATATTAATAAAAGGGACGATCCTCCAGGAAGATATAATGATCATAAATATCTACACACCTAACCAGGGTGCCCCAAAATATATGAGACAAACTCTGGCAAAACTGAAGGGAGAAATAGACATTTCTATAATAATCGTCGGGGACTTCAACACCCCTCTCACATCATTAGATAGAACAACTAGACAGAAGATCAACAAGGAAACAGAGAACTTGAACAATATGATAAACAAGTTAGACCTAACAGACATACACAGAACACTGCATCCAAACTCAACGGGTTATACATTTTTCTCAAGTGCCCATGGATGTTTCTCCAGGATAGACCACATGTTAAGTCACAATACAGCTCTCAATAAATATAAAAAGATTGAAATTATACAAAGCACCTTCTCAGATCATAATGGAATGAAACTAGAAATCAATAACAGACAGGAAAAAAGGAAATTTGCAAATGTGTGGAGACTGAACAACACACTCCTAAATATTCAGTGGGTCAAAGAAGAAATTGCAAGTGAAATCAGTAAATATATTGAGACAAATGAAAATGAGAACACAACATATCAAAACTTATGGGATACAGCAAAGGCAGTCTTGAGAGGGAAATTTATAGCCCTAAATGCCTATACTACTTCAATGTTAAAGAAGGTACTGTGTTACCAATAGGGGGTATGGAAAAAATATACCAAATGTACACTATAGACCATATGTAGTGGTAAAAGTCTGATGATATTCTCTTATAATCTGTAACAAATGTTCCACAACAATGTAAGTTCTTGGCGGAGGGGTGTTGTATGGGAATTCTGCACACTATGCATGATTATTTTGTAAGTTCAAAATTTCTCTAATAAAAAATAAAAATAAAAAAAAAAGAAATGTTGCTACAAGATAGCCAACTCTACAACTCCTTATTTCCAAATTCCATGTTTTTACCAGCCTGGGCTGCAGAAGTGCTGTAATATTTTTTGTCATGTGTAAAAGGAAAAACTAAGTTTGGTTCTCAAACTAGCCAAATGACTTCTTTATATACTATTCATGAATTGGCTTCACTTGGTTAAGGAAGTCTCTAAAAGTGCCAATTGGTTATTTGTTTAGTTTCATCTTCTTAAAATATAGGATTGCTTTATGTCATTTAAAAAAATACTTTGCTGAAAGAAATTAAAGAAGATCTAAATAAATGGAAAGGCCTACCATGTTCATGTATTGGAAGACTTAATATTGTCAAGATGGCAATACTACCCAAAGTGATATACAGATTCAATGTAATCCCTATCAAAATCCCAATGGCCTTTTTGCAGAAATAGAAAAGCTGCCATAAAATTCTTATGGGACTGCAAGATACCTCAAATAGCCCAAACAATCTAGATAAAAAAGAACAAAGTTTGAGGATTCACACTTACTGATTTCAAAATGTATTACAAAGTTATAGTAATCAGTGTGATACTGACATAAGGATAGACATGTAGACCAATGAAATAGAATTAGAATTGAGAGTCCAGAAATGAACCCCTACATGTATGACCAATTGATCTTGACAAGAATGTCAAGACCATTTAATAGGGAAACAAGGGTCCTTTCAACAAATGGTGCTGGGAAACAACAGTGTATCTACATGTGAAAGAATGAATTTGGACCTTTACTTCATATCATATGCAAAAATTTAACTCAAAATAGATTAAAGACCTAAATATAAGAGCTAAAACCATAAACATCTTAGAGGAAAACATAGGGGTAAATCTTCATGACCTTGGATTTAGCAATGTTTTTTTAACTATAACACCAAAAGCACAGGCAACAAAAGAAAAAAAATAGATAATTGGACTTCATAAAAATTAAAAACAATTGTGCACCACTGTGTTGATAATTGGGGAATATGGAAAAAGTGTGCCAAATGTACACTATGGACCATGGTTGGTGGTAATAGTCTGATGATATTATCTCATGATCTGTAACAAATGTTCCACCACGGTGTGGTGTGTTGATAGAGGGGTGTTGTATGGGAATCCTGCACATGTGCATGATTGTTTTGCCAGTTCACAGCTTCTGTAATAAAAATTTATTTTAAAAAAAATAATAATAGGATGGGTTGGAGGGAAAATACACCAAATGTAAGATATGGACTATAGTTAGTAGTAAGATTTTGACGATGCTCTTTCATAATTTGTAACAAATGTCTCATAACAATGCAAAGTGTTGGTGGTGGGTTGATGTATGGGAGCCCTGTATGATGTTATGCATGTTTGCTTTGTAAGTTCACAACTTTTACTATGCACATTTTTTAATATACTTTTTTATTTTTTTTAAGATACTTAGATTACATAAATGTTACATAAAAAATATAGGGGATTCCCACTCCTTACCCCTTCGACATTTTCCCACATTAACAACATCCTTCATTAGTGTGGTACTTTTGTTACAACTGATGAACACACTTTGGAGCATTGCCACTAAGTGTGGATTGTAGTTTACATTGTAGTTTATACTCTCTCCTGCACAGTTTTTAAGTTATGACAAGATATATAAGGGCTTGTATCTGTCATTGCAATGTCATTCAGGACAATTCCCAAGTCCCCAAAATGCCCCCAAATTACAGCTATTTTTCCTTCTCCCTCCCCTCAGAACTTTCAGGGGCCACTGCCTCGACATCACTGATAAAAGATCTTCCATTGCTAGAATCACAATAAGCTTATAGTAGAATACCAGTAAGTCTACTCTAGTCCATCGTTCAATCCCCAATCATGAGGATTCTGGGATGGTGATGCCCACTCCACCTCAAATTGAGAGGGGTCTTAGATCCCATGGGGCAGATGGATGGGACTATCTTGCTTGCAGTTGCAGACTCTCTCTGTTCCTTGAGATGGTCGTTGTCCATCATCATCTCTTTGTTAGTTGTCCTGGGTGAGTCCAATGAACTGGAAAGGAGGTGTTGCAACTCTGTTGAAATTCAGGGCCCAGATGGCACATGGAAAGCCCAAAGATTTAAGTCTCTTGGACATACAACTATCAACTCTAGCACTAACTATAGGTTCAAATAGAAGGGGCAGAAGAGCCATGTGTAGGGAAACCACAATTGAGTTCAACTCTGTCACACTGGGGAGCATAAATTCCAAAGTAGGGTCCACTGGCAGGGCACCAAACTCCTGAGCTGTTAGCTTTGCCTATAGTGTCTGGATGTCTCCAGAGCCCTCAGGAGGCCCGCTATTTGAGGCAATATTTACTGTGGCAGTCAATGGGATCCTGCTGAGATATGCATAAGCATAACCTCTGGAATAAACTCCCAACTCACTTTGAAGTCTCTTAGCCATATAAACTCATTTGTCTTTACCCTTTCCCCCTTTTGGTCAAGGTCTTTTTCCAGTTACACTCTTATGTGTGTTCATGTATGAATGATATAGTTCAATAAAATTAAAAGAAAAAAATTTTTTAATTGTGCACTGAGAGACACTGTCAAAAAAAGTAGAAAGACAACCCACAGAATGGGAGAAAATATTTGAAAATCACATATTTGATAAGGGCCTAGTATCCAGAATATATAAAGAACACTTACAACTCAACAAAACTACCCAATTTAAAAATTACCCATTAGCTTGAAAAGACATTTCTCCATGAGTTAAACATAGAATTACCATATGAGCCAGCAATTCTACTCCTAGGTAGATACCCAAGAGAATTGAAAACAGGTTTTCAAACAAAACCTTGCATACAAATGTTCATAATAGCCAAAAGGTGGAAACAACCCAAATTCCCATCAAATAATGAATGAACACACAAAAGTGGTATATCCATACAATGGAATATTATTCAGCCATAAAAAAAGCAAATGAAGCACTGAAAAATGCAGCAAATGGATGAACCTTGAAAACTTTATACTAAATGTAAGAAGCCACTCACAAAAGGCCACATATTGTATGATTCCATTTATAAGAAATGTCTAGAATAGAAAAATCCAGAGTCAGAAAGTAGATTGATGGCTGCCAGGAGCTGGGGTAAAGCGGGACTTCAACACTGAAGTGTGACTGTTAATGGGTACAGGGTTTCTTTTGGGGGTGATGAAAATGTCCTAACATTAGACAGTGGCAATGATTGCCCAATTCTGTAGATATGCTTTAAAAAACACATTGAACTGTACATTTTAACAGAGTCAAGGTATGGTATGACAGAATATCTTAATAAAGCTGTTATTTAAAAAGAATAAAGAAAAGAATGAATGAAGGAATACTGGATCACCTTCAGTCCACCTGCTCAGTGGCCTGGTGAATTTCTCTGAGAACTCTTCTGACTCCTCACTCACAGCCAGGGTTGCTGGGTGGGCTCACATCTCCCCACGTATACTGCGAAACCCTTTGGGTTGTCAGAAACCGGAATCCAACTTCAAATGTGGGGCACAAGATCCTGCTTTCCTCAAGCCAAGAAACACTACGTTGGGGTGACTTTTTCCTTTGCTCTCCAGGGGGGATGCTTGATCTTTTTAAGAAGATTGTTCCTCATTATGGCAAACCAGAAACATGAAGAAATTCTGTATTTTCTGCCCTCTGGTCCACGGTGACCCAGCTCCACGTCCACATCAATATCTGAGACGAAGCTGCTGACAGGGGGGTATAAATGCTGAAGCCGCTGCTATAGAAACCGCCCTGAGAGTGTGACCAGAAAGTAAAGGAGAGGCATTAGTTAGTTTAACATGGTCTGAGAGCTTTGAAAGAAACTATATCTGAAACATTTAAATTGTGCAATGACAACAAAGCACTGAGTCAAATCATTAGCAATTCCAGGGTAAGAGGACCAGGGGGTCTCGCGTGACTCTGATTTTTTGTCACCCCTGCTCTGAGTAAGCCAGCAACTATGCTCCAGGCCTTCCAAAGAAAAACTCTGATGAGCCGTCAGTTGCTTTGTAACTTGTCACATCTAAATTAAGGAAGGGGAAGTAGTCGTTTAAAAATGAATTTACTCTGATGCATTGAGCTTAGTAGCCTGGATATTCTTTGGGGTTCTCAATTCTTCCTGGAGTCTGGTCTGTGTAAGAAAAGGCCTTCTCTCAGCTCCGGGGCTCCAGGAGCTTCAGGCTAGCGGGGGGGGGGGGGGGGGATGCATTTGGAAGGCATCCCAGCACTGGCAGCCCCTGGCCTGCATTCTCCAACCTTTCTACAGGCCTGCCCTGACCAAGGTCACACAGCTCACCTTGGGGACTATGGATAATGTTGGCCTTCTCCACTGATCCACATTTGTTTTCCTTCCCTTCATCCCACTTGTCCTACTGACTGGTCAGGGAAAAGCCTCCCAATTCCCAAAGGAGAAAATTGTGAGCACTGACCATGTGCTAGGCAATTGTTTTAAGTGTTCTCTGTGTATGAACTCATTTCACCCTCTGAGGAAATCCTATTATCACCCCCCTTTAGAGATGAGGAAACTGAGGCACAAAGAAGTACAGCAACCTGCTTAAGATCACACGGCTGGTGAATGGCAGAGCTGGGCTTTAAGTCCAGGCAATTGGGATTCAGAGCCCGAGCTCTGACGTCCACTATGCCCTCTCTAGTCTGAGTGGGAAGATGGAAGAACACTTGATTATTATTATTACAGCACCTAGCTTGCAAGGCTGTTGTGAGGATTAAATTATTATTATCAGTCCTCTGGAGTAGAGTGGCCATTTTCTGACCGGTGGGCTGGGTTAGGGAGTACATTTTCCAAATTAAGTTCAAGACAGTACTCAAGCTGGAACAAGCATTTCCATTTACTTTCATAAATCCAAAGTGAATTTCTGCATAAACAGCGCCATAATAACACATCTCGGCGGAAGGAAGCTCTCTTAACGTGTTTGCATTTAATGGAACACAGGAAGGGTCACTCTGACTTCATTTTCAAAGATGACTCCTAAGTGGCATCTACAGGTCCACTGCAAAACTTTCCAGGACCTAATAACTTTTAAACTATGTTCATGCACTTGAATAAGTGCACACCCTGTTCCGAAAGCCCTTTGCCACACTTTAATGGTGCCTGTATTAGCAAACATCACCTTGGCGGATGCTTGTCCACAGAGGCATGTATTGACCTTTCACACTCCACCTCCACTCAGTAGGCTCCATGTGGGAGAAACGAGGCCAGGGGAACCAATTCACTGTAATGGGCAAAGTTCCCATAAATGACATCTCAAATTTGGGAGCTGTCACAAGAGCTGTGGTGGGCTCCTGTCAACTTGTTTTATGGAAATTGATGCTGCTCAGATAAATGTGATACTCACCTCTGGTTTTGATGCCAGCCCACTCTGTAAATTCCAGGGGTTAAATGGGTACAGTATGCCCACATCCTGAGCAGACTACCAGAGAATGGCTTGATTTGTAAAAACCCCATAATCCCCAAGAACAAACCAAAGGCTTAAACTAGCCAAGCTCAGAAGCTAAGAAATGAATCACATAAAGAGTTTAAGCAACCTTCCCCTTGGGTTTGGATTTTCTAAAAGAGAGAAAGGGGCACCAGGGGAGTGGCCCCTGCTGATGAATTATCAACACTTAGGCAACATTCAGTGGAATTGATCCTTTGTTGCCTGATTTTTGTTTGTTTTGTTTTGTTTTGCTTTGCTTTGTTTTTCCACTGGGATTTTTGCACTGTCAATTAGAACGCAAAATGACTTAAGTAATTTGTGCTTTTAGGATGTCAGGTGTTAAAATTACTTTTCAGTACAACCCATGCAAACACTCACAGGCTTTATCCGTTTGTCAAATGGGGTAGGGATTTAGGAGAGGAATCGTGGTGGGGAGAAGAGTTTGTTTTTAAAATGAGAAGGGATATGGAGAGGATGCCACTGACGAGAGAAATGAAGCTGACAGACTTTTAAGGAAACTAAGACAGGCACACACAGAACTCTAATAAAAGGCACTGTGCGATCAGGGCACAGAAGGAGGCTTTCTCAGGTGGCTTTGGGGACGAGGGTTTCTGGCCTTGGCTTTCAATGATGGCCAGGATTTGGGCAGATGGAGGTGGCAAGCCGCATAGCTTCCAAGAGGAGGCTGCTCAGGGAAAGGCCCTTGGCCCCACTGAAGGGGAGCTGAGTGTGCGTGACAGGAAGGAAGAGAAGGAGAGAGCTTAGGAGGGTAGGTTGCAGTCCGATGGTAAACGGCTTGAATGCAGGATGATTAAAGAGCAGGTGAGCACCAGAGCGGAAAACCAATTAGAAGGCCATTGCAAGACTCCAGGTGCAGGATGAAGGCCTGTCCTGGGGGCAGGTGTGAGGCAGACACAGTGGGAGAAGCATCATGGAGATAGCCTCTGAGGCCAAATGGAAAAAGATATTGTAAGGCACACAGAAAAGCCAAGCTAATCAAGAAACACCCTTTCTCCCTGTACCAACTCTTAAAGTCTTCTCCCAAAACGCAAGTCAATAATGGTAAAACTGGGAAAGAGTAACTGAGAGATTAGTATGGGAAGCCCCAGTTGACTGAGTCAAGGGGTGAAACGAACATGCAGTCACTTCAGAGGCTTATTTGATTATTGGAAGGAAATGTAGTGCTGAGGCAAGGTGCCAGGTGTGGGAGCAGCAGGCAGCACAGCTGGCAGTGTGCTCGCAGATCCGAGACAGCGCCACTCCCTCCAGCACCACCACATGCACAGAGTCCCTCGGCTGGCATGTACCCTAACCTGGGCATGAGTGCTCCCCCATGGCACGGTGGTCTCAGGAACAACCTGGATGTCTGCATTTCTATTTCTTGGGGTCCTTAAAATTCAAAAGCTCAAGATTGGAAAGAGTGTCAACGTTCAGCTGATCCAACCACAAGAATCCTCTCCATAATGTTCCCATGATGTGGTCATGTCATCTGTCTTTGAACATCTCCAGCCGTGAGGAACTCGTTCCATTTTTAGCTTTCCCTGAACATTATTTCTCTTTTATCCACCTTTCCCTAACAATTACTGTATAGGTAACTACTCTAGGTGCTTTACCAACTTGATCTCATTTAATCCCCCACAACATTGGATTTTTCCAGTTAAGGAAACTGAGGATCAGAGAGAGAGAGAGTGACTTATCCAAAGTCACACAGCTGGTAAGTGGCAGAGCTGGGAATTGAGCTCCTAAATCTATCTGACTCTGATGCATCCCTCCATCAGAACTTGGTCTAAGTCAAAATCTGTCTGCCTGGAAATCCCATCCACTGCCAGAGTTATAACATCCCTTCCTGAGGGAAAAGTGCCCTCTTCGACGTACAGTTAGAGACACAAATCCTCTCGATTCATTTCATCATGAAAACACTTGAGAAATGCTGATAACTATCAAAATGAAAAGCAAACGAGGCCACTTAGCAAAGCCTTCAGAAAGGCTGCCCACTCTTACCGGCTCCTGACTCCTTAACATGTGGCATTTGGCCTTCTGCTCTCTCAGAGGTCACCAATGAGCCTTCTAATCAACAAATCTGATGGCCACTTCCAAGAGTGCCTTCGGGAGCTCCAGCTTTCTGGAAGCTTTTCCCTCTCTTCATCTCGGGTATACTTCATTCAACAGACATCTCTTGAGTGCCCACTGTAAGCCAGACTCTGGGCTCAGTACTACGGCAGACACAAGATGAATCCAAACAGTACCTGGAATACAGGAGCTCCTGGTCTCTGGTGGAGGAGAGATGCGAGGCACTAATGGCAATACAGGGGCTAAGTACTGCTCTAGAAGACTGTTGAAGGGGCCCCTGGAGCCTGAAGGAAGGAGCTCCTATCCCTGCCTGGCCAATTAGAAAAGCTTCATAATAGCTGGGCTGCATCTTGAAGGACAAGTAGGAATTTACTGGGCAGAGAAAGGGAATATCATATATTCAAAGTCACTGTCATCACAGACAGGCCTAATAGGCAAAGCAACTCAAAATGTGCAAAACCAAATCTTCGGCTTCCCATCCACCTCACTTCTTCCTCCCAGAGTCGTCCCCAACTCAGTAAATGGCAAGTCCATTATCCCAGCCAATTGAGGCAAAAATCTGGGGGTCCTTTTTGACTCCTCACTTTCTTTCACATCCTACATCCAAACTGTCAGGGGATCCTGTTGATTCTACCTTGAAAATATACCCAGAATCTGACTACTTCTCACCACTTCCACTGCTACCACACTGGCCTGAGCCCATCATCTGTCCTAACTGGTCCCTCTGCTTGTGCCCTTTGTGCTCAGTGATCTCTTGACACCTAAGGAAGAGACACTGTCTCAGAGATCTTGGAGAAGGGGCCTGTTTTTGAGCAGTTTGGGGAAGTACAAGGGAATAGGGTTATTGACAGATTAAATGCTTTATTGTGAATTATTGCTGCCACCACAAATGTAGAGTATATAGAAATCACAAGGCTACCTCAGAGAAAATCTCCTGGTCAGATAGAACTCAACCGAGAGGTCCACCACCAGCAGCCTTTCCGAGGGGCAAAGTAGCCAGAGGCAGCAAGGACCCCAATTTAGAAGCAGGGTCCCCTCAGAAGGCTCTCTTCTCCCTGTGCTCTCTGTTTCACTGAGCTTCTGAAGAAGGTTCTTTGGATAAATGCCAGCCGGGCTTGCCGGGATTCGGGGAAACAATTAGAGAAAGGGAAAGAGTCATTCTACAATTAAGGCAGGAGCGCTGAGGACCCCTGGTGGCTAAAGGTGGTAGGGAGCGCATCGCTTCCAGTTGGAGATCAAGAAAAACCTGAGGGGCTGAGGGGCCAAGCGAAGTGAAGCCCCAAAGTTAGGAAGAGGGCAGGGGCAGGGAGTCCCTTCGCTCAGGGGTTTTCCATTAACGGGTTGGCATTATTTTCATGCCCATATTTCAGATGAGTGAACTGAGGTGCAGAGGTAGCTGCTGGCAGGGCTCCAATCTAGAGCTTCCGATCCGTAGGCAGCTGCCCTTTTTGGCACGCTCTGCTACAACCCATGCCGGAGATAAAACCCTTAGAATTAGTGGAGAGCTCTGCCAGCTCCTGCCCTTCCACGGCAAGGGAGGGAGAAGACGCGGCAGCTGTGGAAGGCAGGTTTGCACAGGTTTGGGGGAGAGAGCTGTGACCTACACTCGTTGCTCTGCGAACTCGGACTCGAAAATGCAGCAACCCTTGGGAGGCGGCTGTGGCTCAATCAGTGGGGCTCCCGTTTACCATATGGGAGGCCCCGGGTTCGGTTCCCGGGGTCTCCTGGTGAAGGCAGGCCCGCCCGCACGGCGTGGTTAGCTGACCCAGGGAGCACAAGCATCAAGGGGGGGATAAATGAATAAAATCTTTAAAAAAATAAAAATAAAATAAGCAAGAGATTTCTCTCTTTAGTAAGGACTAAAATGATGAGGCTACCCGTAAAACACTCTTTTGATATTTTGCAAGGTTTTTTTTAATTTGAGTTTCACATGATAAAAACCTGTTCAAGCTTAGCCCAATACTCACAGTCAGTACCTAAATACAAAAACAAATTGTAGAGTTAGGGAAATAAGTCAGATGTTTTCTGAAAATCAGAATACTAACAAAGAAAGTATATGCATTTTTATAATAAAATAGAATTTGATTTTTAGAAGAATGATCATAATCTAAAGACAGTTCCTACTCTCAGTTACAAAACTATGGCCAAATGTACTAGAAACTGGTGACACCTCTCTTCTAAATTGTAGCTCTAGGGAAGCGGCTGTGGCTCAATCAGTGGGGCTCCCGTTTACCATATGGGAGGCCCCGGGTTCGGTTCCCAGGGCCTCCTGGTGAGGACAGGCCCGCCCGCACGGCGTGGTTGGCTGGCCCAGCAAGCACAAGCAGCAAGGGGGGGATAAATGAATAAATAAATAAAATCTTTAGGGGAAAAAAAAAATTGCAGCAACCCCTCCACCTGAACTACTTGGGCAAAACTTTTGGCGACCCACTGCCACCAAAGAAGGCAGGTTCATGTCTTCGGTGCCAGACGGCTTTCCTGCCCTCCCGATATCTTCTCGTGGAGAAACAGTCTTCTGTGGAGGGGGGTCCCGGGGAGAGAGAAGAGTGCTGATCCCCCAAATTCAAGAAATGCATGAAGGAGGTTGAGCCCAAAGCCTTACGATCCTTAGGAGACTTTCTAGACGACTGCTCTCAGCTTCAGGGGCTGTCGGGGAACTTCAGAGAAGGCAGGAGACGACCCGAAAGGGAGATGCCACAGGCCACGCGGAGCAGAGTCCCCTCTGTCGAGTCCCTGCCGGGGGGCCATTCGGTCTTCGCAGGAGGGCGCTGGTAACAAGCCGGGAGCCCGGTGCAGTTCCAGCTCTGTGTGTTACCAGCACAAAGCCCTGCAGGCCTTGTCCTGCCGTCCCCAGCAAGGGAGTGCACACGTGGCACCACAGGTAGTCATTTTAGAGACTTTTCCCTAGAGACCGGCTGAAGGCTGGGGGCGGGGGAGGCCGCTTAGCAGGGGGAAGCTCTTCCACAGACTCACTTTGATTCCGCTGGCTCTTGGGAAGCCAGGTCTAAGCACCGGCCTTGTCTCCAGCCTTACGGCTCAGCTGCGGCTAGCATTTCAGCCCCACCCGGAATCCTCCCCCCTTTCGTGGCCCTGACTAAGGGACACAGACATCTAGGACAACGACCTTCCAAGCAGGACAACCGGAAAGGGCTGTGAGGTGTCAGGCTGCGCTAACAAACGCATTTTTAAGCAAATATATGCTATTAATTAGGAATGAAGTGGACATCTTTATAAAATAGCCTTTCAGGGAAAATTGGAAATCAGCAGCATCCTCAAGCCCGGGTTTCCGTCCCATCCCCTTGTCTCTATCTCTCCTTCTCCTGCCCGAGAGCAGAAGGCCATGAGCTGGAACCTGGGCCCTCTCTGGTTCTCTGCACTTTCACAGCCATGTGTCTAGGAGCCGGTTTCTTCCTATTTATGCTGCCTAGGAGTCACGGAGCTTCTTGAAGCTTTGGATTCGACTGTTTGGCCGTCATCTTCTCTCTCCTCTCCTTCTGGGACTTCAGTTAAATGTATGTTAGACCGGCTCACTCAGGTCATTGTGTCTCTTATCCTCCCTTTTCTTTTTCCACATGATATGCTTCTCTAGGCAGAATTCTAGATGCTTTCTTGTGGCCTATCTTCCAATTCAATAATTTTCTCCTTAGTTGCATTTAGCCTTTTGTAAACCTTTACATCCAGTAAATTCTCAATTTTCACTGTTATACTTTTTTACTTCTAGAAGTGCTATATGATTCACTTTCAAATTGGCTATATCACTTTTCGTGGCTTTCTGCTCCCTGAAGATGTTTTCTAGAGTCTTTGACCTTTTGAAATATACACCATAGTTATTATAGGTCTGTGTCTCATGATTCTGGTACCTGAAGTCTTTGCAAGTTTGTGTTTGTCTTTTTTTTTTTTTTTTCTTTTTTGCTGGCTGTCACTCACCTTTTCCTTGTGTGCCTAGTTATCTTCGACTATGTGCTGATATAGTATTGAAAAATTCTTTGTTAGGATGATTTCAGGCCTAGGATATTATTGAAAAATTATTTGTTGATGCGGACCAAGTATAGCTCAGCGGTTGAGCGCCTGCTTCCCATACACGAGGTCCCGGGTTCAATCCCTGGTACCTCCTTTAAAAAATTATTTGTTGGGATGATTTCAGGCCTAGGGTGGCCTGTACCTTCCTGCAGAAAGCATTTCCATTTGCTTCTGACAAATGTCTGGGGACACTACCCATTCAAGACCACTTAAGTCCAAGTTCAGGGCTTGAGGTTCCTTGGAACCACCCAGATGATGATGTCTAGGCTGTAAGTCCTCGCACCATTGTCTAGCAGGGGTAAGCCGCTCAGGGTCTCAGTGTAAAGTGGCAGGAGGCCTCATCAGATTCCCTATTGGTTTAGGTGTTGGCCTTCCACGTTTGTCCCCCATTAGCCCTGAGGCTACCAAAACCCTAGTTCAGTTTCATAACTCTTTCTTCCAGATTCAGCAAATGCCATCAAGCTTCTAATGCTGGGCTTTCCTTCTGCGTTCTTGTTGTTTTCTAGATTTTAGCCTCCTTATTTCTTAGCTCTTTATGAAGATGATTTCTTTTTATATTTCATTCCCTTTTTTTAGTTGTCCTCAGTGGAACTGTTAGTCCTAATTACCTGGCCTGCCATTGCCAGCAGCAGAGTGTGCTGCGCCTTCCTAACGGCTCTCCTTGTCCCCAGTCCCTCTTCCTTCCAGTTCCTCCTTCACAAAGTAACTGAAAGATCCCGCCTAAGGCACAAATCCTTCAAAAGCTACCTGTGGTCTCTAACATAAAAATCAAATTCCTTAGTTTGGGCAAGCAGGTCCAAAACGCTCTTTCTTGCCTCCTAGTTCAGTGAGTGGAACTTCCCCTCCCAGGATCCCATGTTCAGGTTTCCCATTTGATCTCGGGATATTTATGGATACTCTAATTAACAAGACAAAAGCTCAAGAAGTACACGTTATAGTGGCACTTCCGTATTTTTGTTGTTGTTGTTATTATTGCCTTTTGGGCTATTTGCCATGTGAGTCAGAAATTTCAAACAAGCATTACCTCTGGGGAGACCAGAAATGGGG
This sequence comes from Tolypeutes matacus, assembly GCA_026826555.1. Classification (NCBI taxonomy): domain Eukaryota; kingdom Metazoa; phylum Chordata; class Mammalia; order Cingulata; family Chlamyphoridae; genus Tolypeutes; species Tolypeutes matacus. The sequence goes on from JAKSZT010054514.1 coordinate 1,119,780, forward strand.
GACGGGGGACGGCCCTCTGGGATATAAGCTCTGGAAGTGAATTCATCATTGCCATCAACTTTTTGACAATTTCCATAGTCACAAGGCCACCTAGGAACAAAATTTGGGGCTTCAGGCTTATTTTCTCTAACAAATGAGGGAACGATTGCCTGTGGAATTTGATTCCAGGGTGCTGGGAACACCCCGCTTCCAAACAAATCTACTCCCACCTGCTGGCGGTTGCCTGAACTTACAGTCAAAGCTGACTTATACTTTTGATGGAAATAGGTGGACCTGGAACCAGGGTTTCTAGTTTTGGCCTCTGCCATGATGTGATCTTGGGCCCACTCCTTTTCCTTCTCTAGGCCTCAGTTTCCCCATAAGTACAAGTCAGGTGGTTGGACAAAATGACCTGGAATGGCCCTTCCATTTTTGACAAGCAAGGATTATCTCTACAAGGATGCCTGGGTGACCAGGCACAATGGGGGCAGAGCAAATAGCAGTAGGGGTGGGCTTGATTGGCCCATCATGGATGTGGTGTTCATGAGATATGGGTCCAACCACGCCTTTTTTCTTCTGCACCCATGTGGGAAGGGAAAGGAGGAGAAAAGAAGGGAAAGGAAGGTGCCAGAGTGGTGTGCTCATTTAAAAAAGGCAGGTGCCTCTCAATTAGAGGTGGAGTGGACATCACCATCCCAGACTCCTCAGGACTGGGGAAAGAGCTATGGACTAGAGTGGCCTTACTCATATTCTACTATAGACATATTGTGATTCTAGCAATGGAAGAAATTACAACATTGATGTGGAGCCAGTGGCCACTGGAGGCCCTGGGGGCAGGGAGAGGGAAAAACAGTTGTAATATGGGGGCTTTTTCGGGACTTGTGAATAATCCTGAATGACATTGCGATGACAGATATAGGCCATTTATATCATCCCATAACATGCAGAACTGTGTGGGAGAGAGTGTAGACTACAATGTGAACTATGGTCCATGCTCAGTGGCAAAGCCCCAGGATGTGTTTATCAACTGCAACGAATGTGCCACACTAATGAAGGATGTTTATGTGGGAGGATGTGGGAGGTGTGGGAAGTGGGGCATATGGGAATCCCTATATTTTTTGTGTAACATTTATATAATCTAAAAAATTACAAAATTAAAATTAAAAATTTAAAAACATAAAAGAAGGCAGGGAACTATGAGACATGTTTAAGTTTGATTCTAAAATGGTTCTAAAAAATGGGAAGGGGGCAGTAAAGACTTACAGAATTAAACCCTTAGCTGTGTAAAACAGGAACTCCAGGAGCTCCAGACAACTGAAGCCTTCTACTCTGCTGGGCACAAACAGACCCGGCTTATTTCACCCAGTACTGAGGGAAAGGGGCAGAGGACTATGTTTCTGTGTGAATGTTCTAGCTAACCAAGAGTGAACTTGAAGTCCACTTTTATTCCACCCCTTCTAAGTGGCATGCATTGGGAGCTCCAGGGCTGGGCACCATACCAGCTCTGTTTGCTGATGGCCCATCTGGTTCGTGGGTTCTGAGGGGCCTCTTTGGGAACTTGCTTTGTCATGCACCTGAGATGGGCAGGCCAGGGGGTGTTGGGTGAAGGCATTTCCCCATCCTCTGCTCCACAGCTCAGCGTTTGGGGGTAGTGGAAAGAACAGGAGCCCACCAGTCAAAATGTCAGGTTTTTCTCAGGATGGGGCCCGAGTGCTGGAGCAGAGGAGTGGCCTGAGCTCCCTTGAAGATGGGGAGTACTGGCCTTTATCCCCCTGCCATGCTGTCAGTCCTGGACCCTCAAGACAACTCCACATCCCCTGGCTCTCGGGAAAGGGACACATCTCAGGGAGACCTCAACTGATGAAGCTATCTTTCTACTTCCTTGGGCTTCACCCTGGAGACCCAAACATCGGGCAAAGAGCAGTTTGGGAAATGTAAGGCTTCAAGCAACTCCAGGGCTCCTGGAGCCCGGTTTCTGTCCTGGTGTCCCAAAACCCATCGGTGACCCCCCTCTCCCCTCGCCTCCCTCCCCCGCCAGAGCCAGAGGCGAGGCACCCTCAGGGTTACTGGAGGCTCACGGCTCTGGCAATGGCCAGCAGTCCGCTACCTCCGGATCCCCAAAGGGGTCCAGGCCTTTGAGAATGCAGATTCGGTCACGGCAGGCAAATAGCCGCACTCCCTCCAGCACACACACACACACACACACACACACATTAAACTCGGAGGCACACGCTGTTCCCGAGCAATGCCCAGCTTCCCTTTCGGCTGGGGAGAGGCGCGGGGCGAACGTCTGGCGCGGGCCTGGGGACGACCGCAGAGGCCCGAGGGGCGGGGGCGGGGGCCGGAGCGCGCGCCTTTTTGTGCGGCTCCTGGCGCCCGCGCGATTGGCCCGGCCGCCGCTGCCGTCGGAGGGGGCGGAGCCGGCCGCGCGCCCTGCTCGGCGCCCAGTCGCAGCCGGGAGCGGCCGCAGACGGAGCGCACCTCGCGGCCGCCGGGCGCGTCCTGCGGGCTGCGTCGGGCAGAGCTGCCGGCGGCGGCGCGGGCTCCGCACCCGCAGCCCTGCCGCTCCCTCTCGCCCCGGCCGTCCGCGGCCGCGCCCGCGCCCCGCGCCCCGCGCCCCTCGGAGCGCCGCAGCCATGCGCATCCGCGGCGTGCTGCGAGCCGCCGTGCTCCTGTTGCTCGTGAGGACCTGGCTCGCGGACGGCCCCGGCCCGGGTCTCACCTCGAAATTCCACTTCGCGCTCTCCTCCGCTGTGCCCGCCGTCGTCCTGGACCTCTTCCACTGGTAAGCGGGCGCCCCGGGCTGGCCCCCTGGACGGTGCGGGGCCCTTGGACTGAGCGGCCCTGCCCGCCGGCCCCTGGAGGGGTTGGGGGGAAGCGGCCAGTCGCGAGGGGGCCCTGGGCTTCAGCCCACCCGTTACAGCGGCGTCTGACAGCGCCCCATGCGCCCCCAGACCGCAGCCCCGGGGGAGATGATCTCGCCCCACGGGCTGCCCATCCATCCCCAGGGACTGAGGGCCCGGGCAGCGCTCCCAAGTCACGTCCTTTGGCTCCTGGTTTGGGGGGTGGGGGACCGGGCGATGGGCAAGCCGCGAAGAGGCGCGGAGACACCTGTTTGAGTCTGATTCTAACCATTGCCCGGATCGTGCGCGCGCGCGCGTGTCTTGAGGGGCTGGGGGGACCCTTTCCGATGCCGCAGATAGAAATTATTGACACAACCTCATCGGAGCCCAGAACAGTGCGGTTTATGGCTGTGTAATCGCGTGGCCCGAGATGGGTGCGCTTTTGTACTTTTGTGAAAAGATTTGAAAAGACAAGGTTTTCTCTGTGTTTGATTTGAAGTTTGTTTGGGTCTGCGACTATCTGAAGAGATGTCAATTAACCCAGCCATTTACATGTAGATCACAGAGAACCGGAGCTCTGGCACATGGGAAACGGGCGGGAATGCATCGCTTTAATTCGGGAATAATTTATGCGCACACTTTGGGATATGGCAAAAGGAAATTTTATGGTTAAAGACGATCGAGAACAATTTTTTTAAATGGCAAACTAGAGATGAACATGTATCCAGAAAAAAAAATATATATATAGCCAGGCAGGGTTCCAGCACACAGCCCTGCAGTGCCCTCAACACGACATACCAGACTGCGCCAGTGAACACACACGCGCACACACACTAAGATCTGCAGGGGCTGGCATTCCCTGGCCAGTGTGGGACCGGTCCTAAGAGTCGCGGTGATGCCCAGGGCCTCTTCTCAGTCACAAGTCCCCTTTTGGCTTTGGGGGGAAAGAGCCCCACTGATGGTCTCAGGTGACGCGGGGAAGCACATCTGAGACCCCTGGCAAGGCCAGCTCCCTGCAGGGCCGAGCTGCGTCTACTTGCATGTGCTCGCCCGGGACACCTCCAGGCTGAAAGCACATGCTTAGTGTGAGAGACGCCTGCTCCCAAAATGGATGTCTTTTCGAGGACAACACTGAGCCCTGGGAATGGGAAATGGTGTGGTTGGATGCCATAAATCTCTGCTCCATGAGCAAGGCTCTCTCTGCGTCATGTCACATGCCCAGTCATAAAAACAGAGATGTACAAAAAACAAGGTTGACGTAGATGTGACAACGAAATGCCCAACACTACCCAGGCAGGGGCGACATGAATTGGAGGTGGAGAGCATAGACTGCCCTGTTGAGCTCAGGGGAGCACTGGGGGTGGAAGACTTCTTTTCCTGGAGCAATCAATCAGGTGCCCGTGGCAAGATGCCCCCCTCCAACCTGGAAAGCGCCCAGTTGCTTGGCTCCCTCCCTCCTCCACTGACCCCCACTACCTCCCCTCCACCTCCATCCTGCCTGGTAACAGGGATCCAGCCTGGTGCCCCACCCTCTGGTTAAAAGCTGGGGGGGGGCAGTCTGCGTCACTGCTGCTGCGCTTCTGGCTGACTCATCGAGGGGAGGGAGGGGAGCTGGGTGGAGGTGGGGGAGAGCAGGTACTCATGGCTGTCCATGTCTGCATATGTGCAGGAGAAGGAAGGGCCCTGGCAAGTCGATGGCCTTCGCTGTTCTCGGAGAAGCAACGTGGCATTTATAATGACCAGTGACTTCTCTGTTTCAGCAAAAACTGTGCGAATGAAGCCGTGGTTGGAAAGATTTTGGACAGGGTGCTGGCGGGATATGATATCCGTCTGAGACCAAATTTTGGAGGTAAGCTACTTCCAGACACTCGAAGCTGCTGGGTTAGCTCAAATAAAGCTGAGACACAGCAAGCCAGCCCCACCCAGTAACGGACCCCCGGCATGTCCCGGGTGGGTGACACCTCTGCCCCTCCAGACTCCTTTTCCTGACCCTGTGGACACCTGTCACGCACACACCCGGGCCCCACCCCCAGGCCTTTGGCTCTGACCCCTCCACACTGCCTTGCCAGGGCACCAAGTCTGAAGCAGGTGCCTCCCGGAGTGGCCGGAGAAGCACTAGTCCCAGGAATGGGCACGCATCCTTTGACCCTGAGTACTCCCCCCATTCAGTTTGTTCAAAAGCTCACGATCTTCTCCTTCCAATAGAGCGGGAAGGCACTAAAGAGCAAAAAGAGGCTAAGCCAAAGAAGGCTTGGGACTTGAACTTGATAGCCCCGCGAAGGGTTAATGAGTGCTAAAGGCTCACCTTTGTGCATATGAACTGAGGCCTTCTGAATACACTAGCTCTAAAGAGCCTCCAGCTGGGAGGAGCTGGCCCTTGTGATAGACCAGTGGGGGGCTGTTTGGCCTGGGAGCCACCTTGAAAACCCAGAGCTCTGGAGGCAGCTTGACTGGTGCTTCTCCTCTGCTCCGTTCCTCCCTCCAGAGGTGAGGGCAGAAGGCGCAGCCCACAGGTTACAAGGTGAGTGCACACGTGGGGACTGGGAAGCTGGGGGCAGAGGGGGCAGCAGTGCCTCTCCTGGGTGGGTTTCCAGAAGAGAAGGCCAAGACTCTGGAGAGAGAGCCATCTAGGGGTAAGGGGAATTTGGTGTTAGGGCACTGCCAGAACCCACGTGCCTGAGCCTAGCTCTGGGGATAGTCAGGAGTGGAAAGGTCACCACCATCTTACAAGCAGAGCCTGATCCATTTATACCTGACGCCCAAGGAGGAGAGGGCTTCACAGTAAGCTTTGTGGGCATACAGTCCTGGGGGGGGGGGGCCTGGGAAAAGAGGGGACCCTGGCTTGATCTAGCCATATGGTAGGTGAAGGTGGGAGGGCAGGGACACTCAGGACCTTTGAGCATTTGACAGAAGGGGTCCCTACTGGCTCACCCTTAGCTGCTGTGTGGGGCAGAGGAGGGGCAAAGATAGGACAGGTGCATTCTGATGGGAGTGGGGGGGCGGGGACAGAGACCAAAACAGAGCACTGTGGTTCAGGTCCCCATTTGTAGAGGTAGCGCCCCCACCTAATCAGCAACCGCAGCAACCTGAGAGAGGAATGCCAGACCCTGGGGGGTGGAGGCAAGCACCTGGCAATGGCCTGAAAACACTATGGAGGCAAGGTTGAAGATACTGACGGTGTTAGCTGGAAGGAGAGGGGACTTGGCAGCTGTCCCCTGACACACAGATCCACACGCAGAGGCCTTTAGTGACTGGGCCCTGGCCAGGCTCAGAGCAGGAGCCAGGGAAAGCTGGCATACTCGCTCCCTTTTGGGCATAAGAACTGAGACTCTGCAGTTTTGCCCTCGGGGAGGGCTCCCTGACCTGGGGGAGTGAAGGAATGCATAATGAGACGGGGTCGTCATTCCTTCCTTGGCATTCTGATGCTTGCTAGGAAGAGGAGTTGGAGCAGCAAAGTTTTGACAAGGAAGGGGCAGTGATGGTATATGGGGCCGAGGCCATCACTCCTGAGCCGGGTCTTAGGCGTCATACCTGGAGGCTTCCCGTTCTTCACAACGATCCCCTTGGAGATACGGGAAGACCTTAGCTGAGCTCCCATTTGCCCCTTCAGCTGGGAGCCTGTGGACAGGGCTCTGCCCTAGCCCTTTTGGATCCCTAGGCTTCCACCGTAAGGGACGGAGTTGCCAAAGGGACGCCGGGTGGAGGAGAAATCGGAAGCTGGGATGGGAGGGGCGCTTGGCTGCCTGGCCCCGCTGCCGTCTTTTGAAGGCATGTGGGGGGCCTGAAAGGCAGTAATAAAGAACTGTGTTTCTAGAAACCCCATCACCTCTGTAGCACTTTGCTGCAGATTGTTCACAGTGGCCCTGAATGCTGGAGTCCAGTTTGTGCCCATTTACTTCTCAGCTGTCACTCATATGCTTATTCCCAAGAGCACTTTGCTCTCTGAAGCACTGGGCTTGGAATAACACATTTCCCTCTTTGCAGCTCAGCTTCTGGGCAATCAGCCTGCAGTGAAGCCAGCAGGCTGAATTGCAAGCGTCACGCGTGTTTCCATAGCAGCGGTGTGATGTAATAAAGAGAGAATAATGGCTTGGCTATAGGACTATAGGTGTAGGGAACAATAAAAATATATTTGTGCACAGCGCCTTACGGTTTACTAGATACTTTCACATTCATGATCACATTTGAGTCCTGCCAGTGGGCACTGCTAACACCGAAAGCTGAAAAACAGGGCAGAAATGCACACGTACACATGCTCACACATTCAGTTCCACCTGCATATTAACACACTTACACAAACACATTCACACATGAACTCACTCGTAGATATTTACATGAGGCCATACACATTTACTCAGACCTGCACAATAACACACAAACGTGCACACACGAACACATTTACACATTCATTTCCACATACAGATCTGCTCATACACTAATGTACTCACACACAAACGTGTTCGAACAGTCACACGTGAAAATATGCATACATTAACATGCTCACACTTTCACTCACCTACAAATATGCTCGTGTACATACGCACGCTCACCCAGTCACTCACATGCAAACAACATGCTATAAACACACAAATTCATTCATACATAGACACACAATCTCACACATACTCATCACACATACAGTCACATACATGCACCCACATATGAACATGCTCACACACTCACATAAACCTGCACGCACTCATTCATGCACACATTTGCATGCCCACGTGAACAGACTCATTTATTCACACACATGAACACACTCATATTAAAATGTTTACAACAAACATGTTCACACATTCGCAGACAGGGATGCACTCACATTACCATGTTCACACACATGAACATGTTCACATATTCACTCATGCACACAAACACACTCACAAACATCCCCTACACTCACAGGCACAAGCTCACATTCACGTTCACACATTAACAACCTCACACACAAATATGCTCGTGAATTCATTCATATGCCCACAATCCATTCACACACAAGCATACATTACACACATTTAATCACATGCACAAACACACCCAGGCATGCTCACACATTTCATTCACACACAAACATGCTTATATTCACTTAAACATCCATGCACAATCACTAGCACATGAACAAAGTCATACACATGAACACATTCGGATATTCAAAGACATGAACATGCTCAAAGACACACACACACCACTAGGACGGATGTACGTCACTATTGCAGGGTGCTGAGTGGAGCAGCATGGGAAAAGCCTATGGGCTCCAGTCAACAGCAATACTGTACTAGTCTTGCATCAACGCCCAAGATGGACTGTGTTAATAGTGGGGCGGCAGGGAAAAAACATACCCCATGTACACTGTGGACCATAGTTAGTGCTGAGAGTCTGATATTATCTCATCATCTGTAGCAAATGTGCCCCAACAGCGTGGTGTGCCGATGGAGGGTGTTCTTTGGGAATTCCACACATGGGCATGATTGTTTTCTAAGTGCACAACCTCTCTAATAAAAATATAGTAATAAAAAACATGCACACATATCAGCACACTCTTGCTCATTGACTCATACAGACCCAGCTCACTACACTCTCACTCACAATACAGAAGCCTTCACAGTCACTCACGGGGGCATGCACACCTACACTCCCATGAGCACACATCTATTCACATTCTCACAACCCACTCACCCATACACCCACACATCAACTCCCACACAAGCACCCTCAAGTATTCACTCACACACGGACAGACATACACTCACGTTTACTCACATTTGCATATGGAACAGACACACTCCTTCCCTCCCACGAAAAAAGCACTCACACATTAACTCCCATATAGACTCATTCACATACTCAGGCACACAGACGTGCTCACACACACTCACATGCTCTTACATTTATTGGCAAATCCTCACACACACAGACATGCTCATATAAGAAAACGCTCACAAATTCACACATTCCCTCGCACATAAACACAGTCACTCCCATACACCGTGTTCACATGTCTGCACACACCCACACATGTGAACATACATATTAACTCACAGCTCCACACACAAACACACATACTCACACATGACAATACTCAGATGCTCACACGTGTACGTACACACATAAACTATACACTTACCCACATTAGCATGCTCCCATGAACAGGGTCATGCATTCACACACATTAACACACAGTCACACAGAGGCGTGCACACTTACACTCCCAGGTTCACACATTTAAACATACAGATTCACACCTACAAATGTGCTCACATGCACCACACACTAACATGTGAACAAGCTCACATACCGATTTACCTACTCATTTATTCCCACACACATACACACTCAAATTCCTGCAAATGCTCATACACGAACTCACACATAGACATGCTCATTCACTCACACATATGAACGCATTCACATATGCACACGCCCACATATGCATGCTCACACGTTCACACATAGAGGAATGCTTACACATAACACTAACATAAACACACTCATTAACATGTTCAAATGAACAGGCTCATGCATTCATACACATTCAAACGAATATATTCACACATTAGCACACACACACAAGCATGCTCACATGTTCACTCATGCACACAAACACACTCACACATTCACTCACAAACACCCCCTACACTAACAGGCACAAGCTCCCCTATCCACACTCAAACACTAACAAGCTCACACTTGAATATGCTCATGGATTTGTTTGCACATCAACATGCTTGCAATTCCCTCACACACACACACATACACTCACATGTAATCATACACCCCAGGCATGCTCACACATTCAAACATGAACATGCTTACACTCACTCAGACATATACAATCACTCACACATAACAAAGGCATACACGTGAACACATTCACATGTCCACAGGCACAAACATGCTCAGAAACACACATCTACACCCACATATTCACACACTCATACATTGACTTACAGAGACCTGCTCACATGTACTCACACACTCAGTCACACATATACATACACTCACACACAAACATGCTCATACATTCACACAGGCATGCTCACACTCACACTATCACATTTATTTACACTTACATGAACACATGCTCACATATTCATTCAAACACAAACATACATGTACTCACACTCCAACAAAAAGCACACATGAACTTGCTCAGTGACACACCCATATACTCAGATTCATACAGGAACACACTCATGCATTCACTACATGCTCCCACACTCACATACACTAAGACGAACAGGCTTACATACTGCCTGGCCCACACATTCCTTTCCACACACATACACACTACTACAGGCAGATGTTCACACATTCACTGGCACACAAGCACATTCCATCACACATTAACTTGCACATTAACACATGCACACATTTGTACATGCTCACATATACACTCCCACACATACTTCCACATTCACTCACACATATGGCCATGCTCATACAGTCACTTAAGCACCCATGCTCACACAGACAGGCTTACACTCACAAGCACTCATGCAACAAGTTCACATGAACAAGATCATACACATGAACATGGTCACACACACCCATATACTCACATATGAACATGCCCACACACTCATACACACAAATGAACTCACACTCCAACATGCTCTCAAACTCACAAGTAAGTTAACATGAACAAGCTCACACACAGCAATTCGCCCACACTTCCATTCCCATACAGATACACATACAGAAATATTCACTCACACACACAGACATACCTTCACTGGCACATACACACCCTTTTAGCCATTCTTGCCTATGAAACAGACACACTCACAAAATCACTCCCTCAAAAACACTCACATTCACTCCCGTAAAAACACGTTTACTATTCATTTACGCATGTACATGCCCACACCCGCTCATGTGCACATGTACACAATTCCCTCCCTCATACACATTCACTCACAACACATACAAGCTCACATACGCATTCAGTGGCAACTGTACACAGTCACTCACACCCACAAACATGCTCCCACATAAGAATACAAGCACATTCTCACACACAGAAGCTCACATATAAGCACTTGCACATGTGCGAACACATACATTCCTCACACACACCACCTTGCTCACGTACATGGACATACACATTCACTCACGCTCTCCTACACTCATAGGCTACACACATGTACACCTGCATATTAACACACACACATGAACACTCACACATTGACTCACCAGGTACGCTCAAATACACTCTCACATTTGCACACTCACATAATGTCACATGCTCACAAATGCACTCACACTTGGGCATGGGCACACTTGCACACACACTCACACGTTCATTCCCATACAAACATGCATTCACACATACAGACTCATTCACACATTTACTCCCACACAACTCACAAATTCACTCACATGAGGTCGTGTTTACATCCACTCATATGCACATCTTCACACATCCTCTCCCACACAAACATTCACTTGTACACATAAACCTGATCAAATATACTCACATGCTTTTACATCCAGTGGCAAACACGTAAACATGCTAACACGTAATTACACTGACACATTTACTTGCACAGAAGCACACTCATACTTTCATTCCCACATACCAACAAACACACTCACGTATTAAACACAGACCCACAGATTCACTTACACAGATACACATGCACATTTACTCACATACCTGGATATACCCACACATTAACACACACAATCATGTTTATACATTCACCCAGGTAAGCATATTCACATATACTCACATTCATGCTTACATATTAGCTCACACACAGAAATGCACACCCTCGCAAGCATGCACTCACCTCCATTCACATGCTCACATGAACGTGTTCACACATCCACTCACTGGAAGGTACTCACAATGACATGTTCACACAAACATACATACTCATTCATTCCCAAACACAAACACACTCACACCTGCCCCCATATACCCACAGGCACTTGTTCAGACTTTCATTCACATTAACATGCTCACACAAGAATATCTCATGGAGTCACGCAAACACCAGCATCCTTGCCCATTCACTCCCGCACAAACACGCATTCACTCAAACAGTCGTGTTCATATAAGCTAACACACACGAAGTTGCCCACAGATTCTCTCACATTAACATGCTTACACACTCACCTATACACTCATACTTTACATGCAAATATACTATCGCATTCCCTCACACTTGCACATGAACACACACTCTTCCTACACACGAGCACTCTCACATGCATGCACATTTTCATAATTCACTCACAAAAATACACATTCAGCTCACACATAGACATGCCAGTTCTCACACAGACACATGCACTCACATACATGACTGTGTATGAACATGCTCACGCATACACCTGCATACACACACCCACATTCACTTACACACACATTAATACCTTCACATAAACAGGCTCACACATCACTTGTGCACATAAACAGGCTCATCCATTCAGTCCCCCAAGTATACTCACACATGAACATGTTCATAGACACAAATACACTCATCCACTCACACACATTCCCAAGCACTCACAAGCACACACATGAACATGGTCACATATTTACTCACACACACATGTACCTCACACTCGTACCCATACATTCCTACCTTTGTACCCTCACACATTCACTTCCATGCAAACAATTCACAGTCACTCCTACACAGACACATTTCACATGCATTTATATGCAGCACATACACATTTCCTCCCACACAAACACTCAAATATCCTTTCGTGCATTCAGACCTCTGTGTTCACATTCACTGGCACACTAACACACACGCATACACTCACACAGTCCTCACCCTTGCATGTGAAACACTCACACACAGCCACATTCACATACTCACTCACAGGCACATGCCCTCATGCACATGCTCACACATTCCCTTCTACACACATTCATTCACTCGTGCACACAGGCACGTTCAATACACTCACATGCTTTTACATTCAGTGGCAAATGCTCACAGGGTCACTCACTCTCATAAACATGCTCACACACATAACAATACACTCACGTTCACACACAGAGACAAGTTCACATACGAGCACACACTCACATGTTCCAGTACACGTGAGTGCTCACACTCACACGGTCACACACACTCACATGTTCACTTGCACACAAACACACTCCGACATGCACTCCACATACCCACATGCTCACATGCATGCACGTGCACACATATTTACACACACAGTCAAAAACACATCCATTCACATACTTGAACTTACTCATTAACACACTCACACAGTCATGCCCATGCTGTCACAAATGCAGAAATGCCCACACATCCACTCAGACACACATTAACATTCTTAGGTGAACAGGCTCATGCATTCACTCACATGTAAACACACACATTCACTCACACACAGCAGTGTACTCTCACCTTAACAAGTTTGTGTATATGAACATGCTCACATATTCCCTCCCTTGCACTCACAGGCACGTGTTCACATATTCACTCACACATAGTCATGCTCACACAAATATGCTCATGATTTCACTCAGACATCAACAAGCTCACACATTCACTCAAACACATGAACATACACTCTCAGTCACTCACATATAAAATCACACATGTGAATCCTCATTCACAGACAAACGGGGTCACAAACATACTCACATGTACACTTACATGCTACCATGTTTGTGCACATGAATGCACTCATGTTGATTGACACTGACACCCACATACACTCACACACAAACTCACAATCACTCACACAAATACAGTCATACGTAATCATTTTCATATAAACTCATGTAAACACAAGCTCACGTGAGCAAACACACACAAACATGCGCACATATTCACTCACACATGTTAACATGCTTACATACATACCCATACACTCACACTTTCCACACAGACTCATGCATTCATTCACACATTCACAGTTACACATGGATGCACTCACACATATCTGTACATTCACATATTCAGTTCCACACAGACACATACTTGTACATTCACTCACACATAGGCTCACATGAACAAGCTCACACACGTAACATGCTCACAGACACCCAGACCCATACACCCACACATTAACACACTTGAACACAAGCACCCTCATGAATTCACTTACATGCTCACAGACACTCACACAAACATGTTAACACACCCACAAGTTTACACTGCCATACTCACTGAATTCCCTACACTTCCACTCCCATACACACATGCACTCAAACACACACACATCCTCACTTCTTCACTCACACAAACATGCTCACCCGTTAATGTTCTCACTAACATCTTTACATGAATAGGCTCATCATTCAGTCTCAAGTAAACACGCTCACACATTCACACACAGGAATGTACTTACATGTTAATGTGTTCACACACACAAACATGCTCGCACATTCACTCATGCATGAACGTGCTCACCCATTCCCTCGCATATTCACATACGCTCACAGGCACGTTTTTACACATTCATTGAAACTCACATAAACTCACACATGAATACGCTCACTCACACACGGGCACACCATATACATCTATACATTCAGTCACACACACAACATCCTCACACATTCACTCAGACACATGAGCATGCTCTCATACGCTCAAACGTGGGCACTGACACAATTGCATATGACCAAAGTCACACCGCACACTTGAGCACATTCACATATTCACAGACACAAATATGATCACAAACATACTCAGTCACAAACATACTCACATGAACACTCACATTGACATTCTCATGCACACTAACACAGTAATTCACACAGTGATGCTCACTCTCACACTTGCACACAGACATGCATACGGTGTCACTTGCCCTCAGAGTCACATGCACATATCCTCCCGTGCAAGCATACTCACACACTGCACAGGAACATATATATGGACATGCTAACATATTCATTCACATACAAACACACAGATTCACACAAACATGTACACATTTATTCACATCACATGAACACACAGACATGCTTATACATGCACATGCTTACAGGTACACTCACTCATACACCCACACATTAACACACTCACACATGGACACCTTCAAGCAGTCACTCACACCCACAAACATTCACACACACTCACCAGTTCAATAACACATGAGGCTCACACACACCAGCTTACCCACACATTCACTCCCACACACATATGACTGAAATGCATGTGCATGCTCACACATTCATTGGCACACAAACTCACATTCACTCACTTGCACGTTAACACACACACACAGACATACAAGCATTCAATTAAAAAAATCATACACATTAACTCACGTATACAGACATTGGCACAAGCTGACTCCCACACAAACACATTTGTCACACACACACACGGGCACGTTCACATTCACTCATGTGCACGTGCTCACCCCTTCCTACCCGCATCCATTCACATATTCCCTCCCACACACTCGTCCACTCATATGCATTGTTCACACATTAACTCACCTTTACTCACACAGACATGCTCACATAGTCACATGCTCACACGTAAGAGCACACTCACATTCACGCATACAGCCACACACAAGCACACTCTCCCCCATTCAGTTGCACATGAGCACACTCATAAAATCACACAGTCGCCCATTCACACACTCACGCACTCACTTGCATACGAACATACTCACACATTCATTCCTGCATACCAACCCCTTTATTTTCTGTTTTCTTGGCCCTGACCCCTTCCTTTCAGCCAAACAGTTTGAATTCCCACTTTCTGAATTTTGGCGCCTTAACCACAGCACTGACCTGAGGGCCACCACAAACTAAGGGACTTGGATGAGTCCCTTCCCCTCCCTGGGCTACAGTCACCCCATCTGTAAAGTGATGGTACAGGGACTTCCGTGAGCTCAGATGGGCTCCCTCCAGTTGGGTGACATGTCATCAAGCCAGAAGGGTTTGCTCCTTCTAGGGCCCCGTGCTAGGTGGTGGGGTCGTCCCTGCCGGGAGCCCTGATCTCAGGACACTAGGCTAGCCCTTTGCTCTAGCTTCCCAGACTGTGTCCACAAAGATTACTCCACCCCAGCGCTGGAAAAGATATCCAGACCTGTGACGGGACCAGCCTGAGCGACACTTAGACGTGCTTGACCTGCATTAGCTGTGAAATCAGTGCTTGCACTATCCCCGTGTGGGTACTCCATGAGGAAACCGGGGCTCAGAGAGGTTAGGTAACTTGCCCAAGACCACACAGCTAGTGTGTGTGTCAAAGCTCTTCACGTCTGTCCTACCTCACGTGTAATGTAACAGCTTCTTCCTGTATTGCAGGTAACCCTTTGCCTGTGGGAATATCTATCTATGTCTCCAGGATTGAACAGATCTCAGAAATGAGTATGGTAAGTGTGTCAGCCGCAGCCCCGAGGAGGGCAGGAGCCAGGGGACATGGGACAAAGAGCAGTGCATAAGGCATCTCCAGCTGTTGTAACCTGCGATGTGGAGGAACGGGGTAGGTTTGGGAAAGTACAGCCATCTGGAAGTTTTTAAAAAGTAAACTGAACCTCAAAATGATGCCATATACAAAACCCCGGTTCCAGATGGATGATAAACTTAAAAGTGAAAAGTGTTTAAAGCAAAGCTTTTAAAAGATAATGTAGGGCACTGCCTTTGTGACCTTGGGGTAAGTTAGGATTTCTTTTAAAAGACACACACACGAACTGAGCCATAAAAATAAACATTGATAACTTCAACTAAAATGAGCCATAAAAATAAACGTTGATAACTTCAACTAAATGAAATAGTCTAATTCTATTTAGCCACAACTTCTGGGGTTTCTGTTTTTGCAAAACAAAGAAACAAACAAATCCAGCCTAGTGAGCACAAAAGGTAGGGAGACTGGATGTTTGCAGCACAAAGCACTGGTAATTCCTAAGGATTAATCAGAAGAATAATCAGAAGAAACCCAATAGAAAAATGTCCAGAAAGTGTGAATAGGCACTTCACTTTTGCAAAGGAAACCAAATAGCAGATAAACATATGAAAAGATCCCCAACCTTGTTAGTAATCCGTGAAACACAAAAGAAAACCACAGTGAGATCCCATTAAATATACCCACCAGACTGCAAAAATCAAAAGTCAGACGAGAGCGGTGTTGGCAGGGCTGGGGCACTGGGAACCCTCTCCCACTCTTGACAACTTTCACTTTGATGTGTTGATGTTGTCGTGGCTTGGGTATGTCTAAAATGTGTTCACGTAAGAAAACGCATGATGTGTTCATAGAAGGGAATATTATCCAGCAATGCAGGTGAAGAAATTATATTTGCATACGTCAACCTGAGTGAATGAATCTCACAAATACAATGCTGAGTGGAAGAAGCGAATGACGAATCCGAACCGTATCAGTCAATTCGGCTAAAATTCAAAAATAGGTCCAACTAAGCAATATATTGTCTGGAAGTGCATACATAGATGGCAAAACGCTAACAGAGAGCAAGGAATTATTATCATAAAATCTAGGATAACGATTACTGCTGGGGAGTATGTTCTAGAAGGGACATGCTGCTGCTTGAAAGTTCCTGGCAACACTCTGTTTCCTAACCTGGATGTTAATTACACGAGGTTCGCTTTATTGGTTTTGTACTTGTCTATATTCACGCATGTGCATACACACCAGTACATGCACGTACACACACGTACATGCAGGTCAGGGAACCGGAGGACCTGACTTACACCTGGGATTTCCCTCTCTCACCCCAGGACTATACCATCACGATGTTTTTCCATCAGACGTGGAAAGACCTGCGCTTGGCCTACCACGAGACCACCCTGAACCTGACTCTGGACTATCGGATGCTGGACAAGCTGTGGGTCCCCGACTGCTACTTTCTGAATAGCAAGGATGCTTTTGTGCACGACGTGACTGTAGAAAACCGCGTGTTTCAGCTTCACCCAGATGGGACGGTACGGTATGGCATCCGGTGAGTCCCCCTGAGGGCCCGGGGCCCCTCGCGGCAAGCTGGTGCTGGGTGCTGCGGAGAAGCATCAACACACTCGAAGGAACATGCAGAGAAGCCTGTTGCTTTCCATATTTGTCTGCCACTGCCCCGCCACTCATCCTACCCAGTAACCAGAGTGGGATGTTCCCAGTTTCCCACAGAGATGCTCAGCCCTCCTGTCTCACCTTTGCTTCTGCTGTTCCTTTGGTCTGGAACGTCCCCGCCCACCCTTCAGACCCTAACTCAAATGCCCTGTTTTTCAGGAAATCCTCCTTGAGTCCCTCACCTGCAAGACCACTTCCTCCCCTCCCCTTTAGCATGGCACACGCTCCCGTGCAGTGAGGGAGGGGACTGGCAGAGGCCACCGGTCATATTGCTACTGTGCGGGGACCCGGGAGGGCAGGGGCTCTCTGCACACAGACCCCTTGCCCGTGGAACTCTGCGGTGGTCTATTTATCGCACCACAGATAGTTGCCGCGGCTCTCCTCAAAGCCTCATCTCTTACGAGCCATCTTTACTGACGCACAAGAAAGATCAATTTAGTTTGAAAAGTTTCTCTAAGAGGTAGCTGCCAGGGTTCAGCTCTTCTTATTTGACAGGTCTAGTCTCCGAGCTTCTCCTTTGGGCCACTCCTGCTGCATCCCTCTGTTTCTCTCTTCTCCAGCCTCTTTCCCATGGACCAAGCCACAGGAGTCAGAGAATAATAAAGCTTGCAGGGAGCAGATCACTGGTCACACTCGTGGGCCCGGGTCCCTGCTCACGTTGGTACACACACGCCACACCCCTGCTCCCCGCTTCGGCTCTAGAACCTCTGCTGCGGCCGACTGTTTTGCTCTCTGGGGCCTTGGTGCCTCGTTAGCGAGCACAAGTCCCCATTCCGTCGCTGTATCAGTCTCCTCCATGGCCCTTCTGGTCCTGACCCCCTGTGGCTTGCTCACATGCCATACATCTGTTCTTTGTTTGAGGCCTGCCAAATCTCTTGGCATCTTTGCCACATACAAGTCCCCCCTCTCCCCACTGCAACTCATCGCTCCTCCAGGAAGGAAGGAAGAAAAGGGTGGGGGAGAAAGGAGAAAAGATGAAAGCGGGGAGGGAGAGAGGAACCAGCCTTAGGGTACCTGGCATAGGAAGATGCAGGTGGGTCGGTCCTTGGCGTAACTCCCTTCCCTCCCACCTCCTGCAGTGTCCTCAGGAATGGTGTGTGACTCGCCTGACCCTTCCTCTTCCTTCCCTTTGTAGACTCACTACCACAGCGGCTTGCTCTCTGGATCTGCATAAATTTCCTCTGGACAAGCAGGCCTGCAAGCTGGAGGTTGAGAGCTGTACGTCTGTCTCCAATGACCCCTTCTTCCCTGCCTGGGGTTGTGGAGATCAGGAAGCCAAAGGCAGAACTGACAGCGAGAGGGCCGTTGCATCCCCTCTCCTACCCCCTCTACCTCCTCCCCCCTCCTCTCGACAGATAGATGATGGGCGGGTGGGTGGGTGGGAGATAGAGATATATATCATCTGGGAGCAGGTGGCCTTGAAGGTGTAAATTGAGCTCTTGGGAAATTGCACACAAGCCAGCAGGGAAGAGCGTGTAGAATCTCTATGCTATGCTTTCTTTCCTGGCTAAGAAACTCCAAACTGAAAATTTTTTACCCAGTGCCTCCCTGCCTCTCCACGCACCATACCCCCACCCACGCTCAGGCTCAGGCTCAGCCGGGCCTCAGTCACCCCTGCCAAGCGGCTCCAGTAAACCACAAAGGAGTCCCTGAAAGCAGCCTTTGGCTTTGCAGACTGCTTTGGGTGACAGCTACCTCTGCCTGTTTTCGGGCACTAACTCACTCTGTCCCTCGCCCCCCTCCCAGACGGCTACACGGTTGAAGACATCATCTTATTCTGGGAAGACGAGGAGAATGCCGTCCGTGGGACCGAGGAGCTGCAGATCCCCCAGTTTAGTTTCCTGGGGCAGACGATTGCCAGCAAGGAGGTGTATTTCTACACAGGTGAGTCGGACCCTGCCCTCTGCTCCTGCCTCTCATCTCCTTTGCTCCCTCATAGGTTTCCAGGGACCTCTGCCAGGGGCCTCCACTCTCTGCTGCCTCCTTTCCCCTTTCCTGCCCCTGGGATGCCTTCAGGCTCCCTGCGGGTTGACTTTCTCCCCGTTCCTGCCTCACTCTCTCCATGTCCAAAGCCCCCATTTCCAATGTGACATTGTCAACTGCACTTTTGCAGTAGGAGGAACAAGAGCTGTGTCCACGCTTTCAAAGGTCAGAGTAGCCCAGTCCCAAGCCTCCCCCTGCCCTGCCCCACAGAGTGGAGTTCAGAGACATGGAGGGTGAGAGACCTGCCCTGGGAGGGGGTCCTTATGTCAAGACGAGCGGGAACCCTTTCCACCTGGACAGCGGTGTCTACCTGGCTGAGGGCCTCCACACCCTTCTCCTCATTGGCGGAGGGGAGCCGTCGGGGACTTCCTGGAGGGGAGACGCATTAGCATCAAGCCCTCCACGCGCTCTGCTGTGCCACAGGGCCCAGTGAGGCACTCAGTCGTCACTGGCCTGCCGGTGCAGCCCACAGGGCCAGCTCTACGGCCTTCCCAGGCTGAGTGCCTCTGGATGGGGTATTAGAGGCTGAACTGCCCGTCCATCTCCCCTCCCACCACCACCCCGCCAGGTTCCTACATGCGCCTGATCCTGAGGTTCCAGGTCCAGAGAGAAGCTGACAGCTACCTCGTGCAGGTCTACTGGCCCACCGTCCTCACCACTATCCTCTCCTGGATATCATTTTGGATGAACCATGATTCCTCTGCAGCCAGGGTGACAGTTGGTAGGTCCTGCCCAGGCCCCAGGCTGGAGGTCAGGTCCTTTTGCTCAGGGGGAAAAAATGTGAGCATGGAGGAGGGGTTGTGGAGCAGCGAGTGCCTGGTGCGGAGACTGACCCTGGAGATGGCTCTGAAACGGGCACTGGGCCTGGGATCCTGGTGTTTTAGGCCCATGGTTCCTGAATGTATTATTTATTGACTTCATTACGGAATGGCCAGTTCACCCAATTCTGTCATAAATGCAGCATAGAAAACGGTGATGCAAACCATCAGGCCCTGCGAGGCAGCAGAGTGCTTCCGGAGGAGGGGCCCTGGAGGGGTGTCGAGTGGAATGTGGAGACAGAGAAGGACGTGCCCTGGGTTTCGGTGACTAAAACAGCACAAGAAAGTGTTCGACTTGGGTTTTGAAGCGTTGGAGAAGGCAGTCACGAGACTTGGCATTTCCAAAGAGGGAATACCTTGATCAAATGGAACTAAATCCCAGGATCCCTGGGGTGTGGAAGTGGGGGCAGCAGCAGAAAGGCAGGCTGGATGGACTTGGGAGGGCCTAGCCATTCCCGTTAAAGCTATTGGAACATCACAGTGAAGCAGTGGGGCACCTTCAGGGGGTTGAGGGGCCTAAGATCTTGGGAACAGGCTGTGCTGCCTTCTCCTTCAGGAACACATTTCATACTAAACCTTTATACGTTTGTAATCTTTTGGGGCTCCCGCATCTTTCCAAAGGATGTCGTCTCAATTAGTGGCAAGGGACTGGAAGGCAGAAGGGACAAGGGACCACCAAATGACAAGTCGGGGCTGGAGGTGCAGATCGGAGTCAGATGGTGGCTGAGAAGCAGAGCTCTGGGAAGGCACTGAACCCTTGGGGCTGGGCTGAAAGATGGGCGAAGAGGAGCAGAGGGGACTTTAGCAAAGGCCCCAGGCCTAGAGAGCGGAAGGCCTTTGGCTGAGGGCCCTCCGCTCCTCCAGGCCTCGCTCCCTTCCTGCCAGACGATGCTCAGCCTGTGCCATGTCATCTGCAGGCCTGACTTCCATGCTCATCCTGACCACCATTGACTCCCATCTGCGGGATAAGCTCCCCCAAGTTGCCTGCATCAAGGCCATCGACATCTACATCATCGTGTGCCTCTTCTTCGTGTTCCTGTCCCTGATGGAGTACGTCTACATCAACTACCTCTTCTACAGCCGAGGACCACGCCTCCACCGTCGGCGGCGCAGGCGGGCCCGCAGGGTCATCACCCTGGGTCGCTACCGCTTCCAGGAAGTGCTGAGGGGAGATGTGCAGGTTGGACTGTCCGACAGGCAGTGGGCTTTTCCCGAGCGCTTTTGGGGTCCGGGCCAAGCGCTCGACCTTTCCAACCCTTCCTTAGTCCCTTTAATCCTCACATGCACGACAGATAAGTGGCAGCACTGCATAGCAGGTGAAGGAGCCGAGCTCGGGGGCAGAGCCCCTGGCCAGAGGCACAGAGCTGGATTTCCCCAGGCCTTTGGCCATCAGAGCTGGTCCACTTTGTGTGCTGCCAGGGCTTGGGGGGGAGACAGATGCCAGAGAGGCTGGCCCCCCTACCCGCCTTTCCCTCCAACTCCCACAGCCACGCCGAGGCTTTGGCTATGGGTGGGCCACCTCCGTCCTCAGGGAGCCCAGAGGGAACAGACTGCCCCCGGGGCACGTGGCCTTCCACAGCTTGCTGACAGCCTCTCCTTGGTCCTGTTCCTCAGCCCACCGAGCGCGAGAGACCCGAGGAGGAGATCACTCTGGCCATTGAAGAGATGAACGCCAACGTCGCAAGTACTGAGAGGGCCCTGCGGTGCGGAGAAGAGGCTGCTGGAGAAAGCCCCCGGCCTCCTCCCTCCCCCTTAGTGCAGATACACGTGCACAGTTTGAAACTGATGACCCTATCCGTTTTCTCCTCAGAGGGCGAACTGATTGACATGGAAGACGACCTCGACTTTCTGCCGTCCTTCCCAGCGCAGGCCTGGCTGGCCACCCCAGAGAGCCTCAGTTCTTTGTCCTCCGCTTCAGAGCGAGCCCAGCTGGCCACCGCAGAAAGCCTCAGCTCACTGTCCTCTGCTTCGGGCCAGGCCCAGCTGGCCACCGCAGAAAGCCTGAGCGATCTCCCCTCCACCTCCGAGCAGGCCCCATGCAGCTACGGCACCCGCTTTCATGGCTTAAAGGCTGACAGCCGTGTCCCTTTCCCCGAGATCCGCAACCGTGCTGAGTCCCGTGGCCGTGCTGAGTCCCGTGGCCGAGACGACCCAGAAGAGAGCTCGAGCTCAGACGAGATCAATACCCAAAGCCGTGTTGGGAAGCCTCTGCCTGACCACGGCCAGAGGCGTGCGCAAGCCACAGTCTGGGACCTGGATGAGATCTGTAGCTTGAACGAGGACATCAACGTGGAGAGTGGCTGCCTGGGCCTTGAGGAGCGTCGTGAGTCTGATACCGACGGCACTTGGAGCCTTGACGACGACGAAGTCCTGGCCTATAGCCAAGGGGAGGACAGCAGCTCCGAGTCTGATGACAGCCGCCCCCCGAGCCCTGGGTGCTCTTTCAGCAAAGGGCTCTCCTCCGAGCTCTTTAACCCTGATCATGTCCCTAAGGTCGACAGGTGGTCCCGGTACCTCTTCCCTCTCGCCTTTGGGTTGTTCAACATTGCCTACTGGGCGTACCATGTCAATTAGTCCCATGGCACGCCGTGCATAGTTCCTTTCTGTCCCATTTTTCCCTCTTTGCCTTTGTTCATTTGATGTCATTGTTTTCTGGGCCATTGACTAAGTTTTACACTGCTCTTTATAAACCTATGGTGGAGAGTGGTTAGAAAGGAAGAGGTTGAGGAGGAGCTGGAGGCAAACAGCACCTAGGTTTGCCTCCCCTGCTGCAAGAACTCACCTCTTGAAAGACTCCCAACAGCTAATCAGCACAGAAATGCCCCTGGAAATGTTTAGAGGACAGCAGGGAGCAGCTTGGGGTGGGGGTGGAAAAAGGATCTGCCCACAAACATTTCTGGGGGCTTTTCTGTCCCCCTGGGGTACTGAATTTTCATTTTCATAACTCTTTTCCCTCCTAGGGATCATGGTCCCTGTTGGGGTTTTATGGGAGAAAGTCAAAGTGGGTTGAGCCCGGGGTTCACGGGAACATTTGCAAGTGCCTTTTCCCCCACTGTTTTGCGGTTGTTGTATTTTCAGTGTGGTGTCGTGGGACGGGGTGGGGGTGCAGATTGAAACATGTCCGGCAGGGACATGAGGTTGGAGCTGGGGTGCCATCCATCGTCCGAGGCAGGAGTTAGCCTTCTGAGCCTGGCAGGTGCAACTAGTCACAGGGAAAGCACTTGGCAAATGAAGACTAGGGATAGGAAGGTTCTGACTTTGGAGTTCACCGTCTGATCTAGGATAGCAGACGAACAACTCTTGTGACTCTGTACACTAATCCCTTCTATTTGTCCAGTGTGTAGTCAGTGTCCACCAGCTCACAGACCCCTCACATCGCCGGACCCTGAGAGGAGCCCTGGGAGCCAGGGAAGGCAAAGTGCGTGGTGTTCCGAGGAAAAGATGGCATTTACGCACGGTGCCTGAGGAGCCACCCCGCCGGCTCTTCCTTCTTTTCCTCCTAACTCTCTGAATTGAGGAGCTCCTTGGATGCTTGTCCCCTTCCTCCCTCCCCCTTAAAAAACGGGGTGCTCCAGCAGGTTCTGCCAGCGGCTGGCCAATGAGCGGTTCTCCTATGGGAAGTGGGATTGGCTTGCACTCTAACTTGCCAGGCAGCTCCAAGCACTTGGCCTGTGTCCCTGCTTCCTCCCTTAGGCAGCCTCTTCTGCAGCTCCCCCCCCACCTGCCCTTTGCACTGTGCTGCTGTGTTGGTGTTTCTGTGTATACCTGGGTGTGTGTATATGCACCGAGGTAGGTCTGTGTGCACATTCACCCCTGAGAAGCTGTAGAGCTCTGTGTATAGCAGTGTAAATCTATTTTAGTGTATATAAAATGTAAATATAACAATGTGTGGATGCATATATGTGTGCACGCCCCTGTGAAAGTGGGGGAACTTGTGACTTACGTATCTGTGTGCTGGTGTGTGCACACGTGGATGTGTTCCATGTGCGTGGATGTAAGAAGTACATGTGTGCATCCCTCTGTGTGTTTATCTGGTTTGGGCATGAGAGGAAATCCACCTGAAAGCTTATGTATTCCCTGCTGGGCCCTTCTAGAACCACCACCATTCCCTTGGCCTCTTCCTGTGTGTGGGTGGGGGGAGGCATCTGGCCAGGCTGGTTAACTGACTAGTATTCCAGCTCCCTGTTCCAAGGAGCAGTCTCCCAGTCCCCATCTCCTTCTCTCCCCCTCCCTCCACCGAGCCGAGCTGTCTCCTGAATAGAAGAGCTTTGGGACTGAGGATGTGTGAAAGCCCAGACTCCAGCCCCAGTTGGTTAGGGGGAGGTGGTGCCAGCTGATGGGAGGGGCATGAAGACTCCAGAAGTGCCTTGATAGAGGAAAAGCTGGGTGTGCAGTGCATTTGGCTTTGTCCTGGAAGGAAACTTGGGGGTAACGAAGGCTGGGAAAAGAGTCTTGAAGATGCATGAGAATAGAAATATGCTATAGACAAGGGGGTGGGTGGGCCAGAGGACGGGAGAGAGGGTTGTATATAGCTTCTATAACTCATCCTTGTACTTCAGTTCCCTTGTAAGCCAAGCACACGTGTGGCTGCTGGTGGCAGCAGCAGGCAGATGGGGTGAAGTGAGGAAATGGCCCTGGGGATTGGCTGGTAGCAGCTGGCTGCTGAGGAGCAGAGGTGCCTGGGAGGTGGCCGCAGGTGTGGGCTGCTGCAGTTGGCCCCTCGTGGCATGCTTGTTGGCCTCTGACCTTTAGTGGCAGGCTTCAAGTTCAGCCTTGGACTGGGAAGCTGAATTCCACCTTCACCCCTTCCAGTGGAAGAGAGGTTTGGAGGGTGAGGCGGCTGACCAAGGAGGGAAGTGGCCCAGCTTGTGGTCTCTCTTCTCTACACACAGCACACAAGCACAAAGCCTCACACAGACACACACATCTACACAGTCGCACACGTGCACACGGCCACTTGCCTTCAGCAGTATATATGGAAACACAGCCAGACACACACATTCGCGCACATGTTCACTCCCATAGTCTCACACGCACGTACACAGTCCTCTTGCAGGACAGCCTTTTAAACACCAGAAAGCTGCCACTGGAATGTCTGTGATTGCCAGACATGTGAAGCTGCCGGTGCTGCTGCAGAAAGGCCCCAGCATGGCTTGGTTGATTTTGATTTGGGTTTCAAGGATCTGGGAGGGTCTTTGGGCCCAAACTGTGAGTCCAGGAAATATATGACGAGGCCCCCAGCCTTGCGGGGATGATTAGTTCACGTGAGGTGGGGTGAGGTCCTAAGGAGGTTGGGGCGGTGGTGATCCACAAGGGGATTTTAAAATGTGTCTGGCAGAAGTACACGGGAAGGCTTCAGAGCACAGTGGAAGGGCAGAGGGGCCAGTTGTAAAGAGCTCTCCCAACCCATATAGCTAGATATAATATTATACCTTAAAAGGACTATCTTGCCCTAATGTGCTGCAATAAGACCAGTTTGAACTCTACAGAGACTCTCACTCTGTGAGGTTCAGTGTCAAGGTGAGGTGGAGGTTTGGCAATGCCACCTTTGAAAATTGCCAGATCTCCCCTTGTCATGTCCTGTGTGTGACCTGTCGTCAGCATTGTTGAGCCCCATCCCCAGCTGTCCCTATGCCCTCCCCAGCCCCACCTCCACCTGGCTGCCTGCTCCCCCTCCCACTCCCCACCTCATACCTAGCTTCAGCCCATGGAGCCTTTCCCAGCCCCAGCTAATCTGAGTGCTTGTAGCAAAAGAAAACTTGGACCTAGGGCCAAGAAGGAGAAGCGTATGTGGCCTGCCTTTGGCCCTGGAGAACACAGAGGTTAGCGGAAGTTCAGTCCTTCCTTCTTCAGAAGGGAGGGGTCTTGCTGAGTGTGGGATGGAGCACCCCCCAATTTACCCCTCCGCCCCCCCCCATTTGCCTCACACCAGCTATCCCATGACTTGCAACCTAGAATCCCTTCTTTGCCACTACCATGGGAAGTGTCTTTCCAAAGGGATTTTTTGCTGGGGGGATGTGGGACACGTTTCCTACCAAGTTCTGGACTGTTCCCTCAGCCAGTATGAGGTGTCTTGGCGAGGGAACAGACGAGCTGTTGGATCTTAGTGGAGCTTGTCAAATGTCTTCTTGCGCTCTGTGACATCCTGTCAGTGGCAAGGCTGCCCGGTCTTTGCACATTGAGACCTGCGTTTTGCTGAGACTGTGGCCATTCCTAATGAGGTTTCCTTATTCTGTACATACAAGAGCTAGCCCTTTGCGCTGTTAACTAACCAACGCATTCACTACGCATGGTACCTCCTAGCCACTTCACAGCCCACGGCAGAGAAAGTCGTGACCTGTCCTGAAAGTGCAGTGCGTTCGTGTCTGTTGTGTACTGTCCTGTGATCAAAGTGAAATCTATATTATCAGTGTTGGGTTTTCAGGGGCGGGAGCGGGGAGGGTGTTGAAGTATCTCACGGGTGTGCTGAAACTGTGAAATGGTCCCACGTGGTCAGGGTCACCTCTGGAAAAGCTTTGCACAGAACCTATTGCCGGGCTGCATCCTCTGGGTCCGTCACCGTGAGCAGAGCACCTGGCCATGGTGCCTGACATCAGGTTCGTGCCAGGGGCTTCTTCAGAGGGCAGCCAAGGCTGCCAATGCCCTCGGCCACCTCCTTGCTGTCTCCCTGGCACCAGATCCCTTCAGGGAAAGCCTGGGACCAAGGCAGAGACATTCTGGTACCGGGTGAAATAGGTGCAAGTCCTCAGGAAGAAGAGAAGGACCAAGACCCAGGTGTGCTGATAGTCCACGAAAGGGAGCAGAGCAGCAGAGCCACCCACGAGATGATCCAGGGCCCTCTCTGTCCTCATGAAATGAACAGTGTGTGTGAAATAAGACCCTGACCAGTCCTCACTCCAAAAAGTAAAACATGAGGAAACGTAAAAGTATGCTTCTGAAAAGTGAACTAAAAATCTTGTAAATAAAAGGGGAAAATAAACATAATGGCCAATCATCGCCCGTGTCATTGTGTTTCCTGTCTGCCGATTGCAGGCACTGTCCCTACACTCAGAGGACTATTGCTGCTCCCTTGGAGATTGTGGCAGAGCTCTCCAGGCTAGGAATTCAGATTCCCTCATTTATTGTGTGATTATCCACCCATCGTGACCATGCCCCATCCCCCGATCCTTTGAATGATTTTCTATATCTTTCATGTATATTCAGATGAACCAACCCCCAGGAAACCCGCCCCCCACCCCCCCCCCCCAATAATCCCCCGCAGTACCCATTGTAACCCTTCTGTGATCCAAATCCTCCATGAACATTTAGTCCATAAAATAATCAAATACACTTAGAATCTCCACCATTCGGTCCACGCCTCTGGCTTCACTTCTCAACTTGGCCTTCCTGTGCCTTTGCACTTGCACCTCCTTACACCAAATGGAGGGCCCTTGGAAAAGTCACAGGTGAAATTAGCGTATGCCTTTGCACCAACCATTCTAGTCATTTGAGACAATATTTTTAAAACCCGGCAAACCATCGCAGTGCCCGAATACAAAGTGGTCATTTGTCTCCCATTTTATGGGTGCTAAAAAGAGGCGGGCCTGGGTGGAAGCAGGAACCCTAACCCCACAGCTCTGCCTGCCCCCTGGTACCCAACGCAAGGCCTGCAGAGAAGTCTGTGAGCGAGCACGTGGCTGGTGCCTCTCCACTCTAAACACAGGTTCCCTCTCGCAGCCCTCGCTGGGCCAGGCTCTGGGGCGAGGCCAGCTCTGCAAGGCCCTCCCCACAGATTCATTCTGACTGCCTGAGACACTTGTAGAAGGCTCCCTTTCAGCCTTCCTGCTGCTAAGAGCTGACCAGGCCAGGTGGGTCACCGGTCCACGTGGATGGAGGAAGTAAGGTTGGGGGTGGGGAAGGAGTTTTCACAGTGGAAGGGGTACCTGCCGTCAGCTACCGAGTTCTCTCCTGCTGGCTGAGATCTTGCTGACGAGTCAGGTTCTGAAGGACGGGAAGTATGCAGACCAGGGGCAGCTTGGTTGCTTGGTTGGTTTTTTGTTGTTTTGTTTTTTTTATTTTTTTATTTTTTGAGAAAAAAATATATATTATAACATAATAATACTTAAATACATTATGTAGAAGAATCAATGGCACAGAGTTTTAACAACATTCACAGGAAGCTTCGTTGGTTTTTTAATAACCTTGAGTGTATCTTTATACCAATGTGTTTTTGTTTTTTTTGTTTGTTTTCAAACAATTTTTTTTTTATTATTATGGGTAAAAATCAAAATTCTCACAATACATACAAACATTTGCAAAATGATATATAAATATATATGCATATATGTGTATTTGCTTACAAAAATGTTGTTTATATATATATATATATATACATATATTTTAAGAGGTGCTTAGATTACCCAAAATATTACACGGAACCCACTGGGATTCTCATATGGCCCACCTCCCACACCTCCCACCACATCCCACACAAACATCTCCCACAGTGTGGCCCACCACCCTCAATGAACTTACACATCCTGGAGCCTTGCCACCAACCATAGACCACAGTTCACACTGTAGACCACACTCTCTCCCACTCAGTTCTGAGTGGTGTGTGCTGATTTAAAATGGCCTACATCCGTTGCCACAACAGTACTCAGGACAACCTCCAACTCCCAAAGAAGCCCCTGTATTTCAACTGCTCGTCCCCTCCCTACCCCACTGATGTTTTTTTTTGTTTTTGTTTTGTTTTTGTTTTTTTTATTGATGACTACCCTTGTGAGTCTTTGCTCTTGTAAATGACACTTAGCCTGCAGTTGTGGGGTGCCTAAGGGTTGCCACCTGAGAGCCTCCTTGTTGCTCAAATGTGGCCTCTCTCTAAGCCAAACTCAGCATATGATTGCATTACCTTCCCCCCAACGTGGGACATGACTCCCGGGGATGAGCCTCCCTGGCAACGAGGGATTAATACCAAGTGCCAACTGGCAGCTTTGCACAGTGGCAGTATCGTAGCCAATGAGGTTTATCCGAGGCACGATTATTGCTAATTGAAAACTTTTCCCAAGTGCCAACTGGCAACACAACTGGAAAAAGACCTTGAATAAAAGGGGGAAATGGTAAAGACAAATGAGTTCAAGTGGCTAAGAGACTTCAAAGAGAGTCAGGAGGTCATCCCAGAGGTAACTCTTACGCACACCTCAAGTAGGAGCTCATAGAACATCTAAGTGCCTATCACCCCACTCAGTGGGGTTCCTGAGAGCTCCAATGTGTTTTAAAGTAACGGGGAGTAAGAGCTACTTGTCATGGGATGCGGACGAGTTCCTGCCCAGTGTGGCCTGGAAGCAGTTCGGGGCTGCACAGGGAATTGGGGTTGGAATGTGAACCCAAACTCTCCTGACAGCCAGGCTAAGGCTTGCCGCAACAGGATCCAGTTCGGCATCTTCAACTCTAGATTTCACGATTTCTGTTTCTTTCCCTACATTTTTTTCTCCTGGGGTTGGTCTTTCTTTGGTCTGGATCCCACCAAATATGTTGACCAAACTTCTCACTGAAAACCAAAGAGACCAAGAGAAGTGATCTCTTTCTCAGGGAAGAGAGAAGGGAGCACAGAGCACATCAGCTTCTTAGAAAGTCTCCCTGTTGTGGCCCAACGGGGAGGGGATTACAAACTTCTTGGAGATAGTGGACCCCAAGTTCCCTTCCTGCCTGTGTGCCCTTGGCCAAGAGCGTCTTCATTTGGGGGCCTCTTCCAGTCCCTTTCCTTCCCGGCCCCTGACCAGCTGGCCAGCCTATTCTCACCCCAGGGCAGGTGGGGAGCAGCCCTCGAAGCTCTGCCCATTGGGAAGATTTTCCCTTGCCACCGACTCTCAAGACCACCCCCTGAGTGTGGCTGAGAGGCAGTGCTGTCCATTTCCAGGCAGCAGCCACTTACTGAACCAGCCCATCCTCCTTCAGCTGCTCAGAAAGGCCATGGTGTAGCTGTGGTGGGGGGCGTGGCAGTCCGGACCACCTGCTCAGGCAGCTTATGGTACCCTCTGGTCCCGCTCAGCGCACAGGCGGGACCAGGACCGCCGTGCTCAATCATGGAAGGGGAGCTGTGCGGGCGTGGACGCAGCACTGTATCCGGGGAAGTGGCAGGTGGGGCTGGCAGGCCACCATGCCCGCACGGCAGAGGGGCCACTACACAAACAGATCTTTCTGTTGCTGATATTGGCCTCTCTTACAGCATCAATTTTTCTCACCGCCCAATTTATTTATTTATTTGCAACTTCCTGCACTACTTTATTAGGAAGACGAAACAATCTATGTACAGGACTCGTCAGTGTCAGGTGCGAGGACCTCCTCAGGGCATCTGTATTACTCAGCCAAAGGGGTGCTAATGTAAAATACCAAAAATGGGTTGGTCTTTATAAAGGATATTTATTTGGGGTAGACGTCCACAGATACCAGGCCATAAAGCGCTAAGTTTCTTCTCTCACCACAGTCCATTGCCACGTGTTAGAGCAAGACAGCTGCCGGCGTTTGCCAGGGTTCAGGCTTCTGGGGTTCCTCTCTTCCCGGGGCTGCGTTTCTCTCCGGGCTTAGCTCCTGTTTCCTCCACAAGGTCAGCTGCAGACGATCAGGCGAACGGCTTGCTTCTCTTCCCCTGGGGCCTTCTTTCCAACATCAAAACTGCTTCTCAAAAGACTGCTTCAACTGTCCTTTGCCTTGCCTTTTATATTCGATTCCCCACCCACCAAGGGGTGGGGCTCAAAGCCCTAATCCTAACCTAATCATGCCCAGATTAACAGATCAGTTTACAAGCATGATCCAATTATATTTTTGGAATTCATAATTACATCAAACTGCCACAGCATCTTTACCAGGAAAATCACAGCTGAGACCCCCATCATCTTACTAACCATAGGTAACCATTATATTTTTTGTAAGGCTCTTCCAGAAGTTTCTATGCATATGTGTAACTATGCATAATTATTTTTACAAAACTGGACTCACATTTTACCTAAATTGTAAGCTGTTCTTTTTCACTTAAATATTGTAAACATCTTCACAGTAACTCTTTGCCAGTAAATAGACTCTATCATTCTTTTTATTTTAAAAAAGTTTTATTTTGAAATAATTTCATACTTACAGGACACTTGCAAAAATAATACAAACTCCATGCAGAGAACTCCAACATGCCCCCTTCCCCTTCACCCAGATACCTGGATCCACCAATTTTTAACATTTTGGCACATTTGCTGTTTATCATTCTATATCCATTCATCTGTCTTTGTCTATTTATCTACATACTTTTAATAAACTTTATTTTAGACTAGTTTTACATTTAGAGAAAAATTGCCAAGATAATACAGTTCCCATATGCGCCACACTCAGTTTCCCCTACTAGTAAAGTTTACATTAGTATGGTACATTTGTCATGACTAATGGACTAATATTGATGTGGTGTTATTACCAAAAGACCAGACTTTATTCGGATTTCCTTAGTTTTCCCCTAATGTCTATTTCTCTTCCAGAATCCCATCCAGGATCCCACAATACATTTCATCACCATGTCTGTTTCCCAGACATTCCTTGTTTTTGGATGCCTTTAACAGTTTTGAGGAGGGCTGGTCAGCTATTTTGTGGAATGCCCCTCAATTGGCATTTGTCTGATCTTCTTTCTCATGATTACACCTGGGTTATGGGTTTTGGGGAGGAAGATGACAGAGTACACTTCTCAGCCAATCTTATCAAGGGCTGATGTGAATCTTGGTCACCTGACTGAGGGACTGTTCATTGGCTTCCTCCACTGTAGCTATTCTTTCCCCCTTTCCATACTGTACTCTTTGGAAGGAAGTCACTATGTAGAGCCCACACTTAAGGAATAGGAAGGGAGTCTTACTCCCCCCTCCTTGAGTGGGGAGCATCTATACAAATGTGTGGGAATTCTTCTGCATGAGAGATATATCTATTATCCCCAGTTATATTTATGCAACCATTGATTTACATCACTGTGGACTCTTGGATATTTATTTTATACTTTAGGCCTAATATTTCTTTTTTATTGTGGATGGGTGTTGAATTTATTAAATACTTTTCTCTCTCAGTTTCGATATGATTTTTCTCAATCTGTGAATATAGTGTGCTAGTCTTGGACCTATTTTCCCTCAGATCTATCCCTCACTCTTCCCCTGCTCTCTACTGTACGTGGCTGACCCCTGCAGGTTGCAAGTCCTAGGTTTGCCGGTATTTGACTGCCATTTTTGTTCAGGCAACAGGAGGCACCAGCAGGGGATTAGATGCCAGGAGGACAGAGCAGCCAACTTTTCTTCTTCTTTCTCTGTATCAGGCAGCTTCTCCTTCGACGGCTCCTTATCCCCCATGGCTCCAGCCACCATCATATTGGCCCATCATGGCTCCAGATCCTGTTAAACCCAACACTTAGGATCCAGTAACACCATCTCCTCTCTTTTGTCCTACCTAGAGGTAGGAATGGCTTCCTCCTGGTGCTAATTATTGAGTTCCTCAACCCTCCTCTGTTTGACTTCTCCATCATTTGCATACCAGTTCCCTGCTAAATTCCCTCTGTGCTAGATACTTGCAGTGGTCTCTATTTTTCTGCACAACCCCTCACTGTTACATGTGTCCAATTATACTGATTTTCTACTGTTAAACTCCTTTGCATTCCTACATAAACCCAAGTCTGTCAGCAGCAGTTAAATATGTTTAAGTCTCCTCTATGATTGATAACAAAATACCCCTGGACCTTGAAACCACCTCTTCAGTCGTCTCGAAAATAATTGTCAACATGCCCTGGTTTTTGTATATATATATATTGAGGAAATTCTATAGGATAAGTAATAGAATGATCTATTCAACTTGAAAAAATGCAAGCAATATACATAAAGCTATGTAACATTACCTGTATGATACAAGCCAATTCGTACCCAGAAGGAAAAGTATTCATCTTAAATAAATGTATTAGGAAGCAAAAATATATAAAACATCCAAATAATTCGATAAATAAGGAAACGAAATAGCATATTAAACCTAAAGGAGTAGAATATTGGGAATAATGACAATAAACACAAAAGAATGAAAGAGATAACAGTATCACCAACTAGCAAAAGCCAGTTCTTTGAAAATAGTTATAAAATAGACATTTTTGCAAAAAATCAATTACTAAAGAAAAAATGCAAACACACAATATAAGTTAAATATAATTGTACAAAATATAAATGTAGAAGAGACTTAAATATTATAAGAGAACATATCAACTATGTTAAGCCATTCCCTCAGAACAGCCAATGGTGGACAAGGAAAGATCTCTATATATAGAAGTGTTGCAGCAAATAAACTGAGAAGGAATGAGAGAATTAGAGAATTGCCTTTCTCCATCCTCAATGGATTAATGGATAAAGACGATGATCATCAATGACTGCCGACATCAGCCCGAAGGCAAAGGAGGACAAGCAGAGCAGCACTTATAGGGTGGTTTGCAAAAAACCCACAACAAAAGTAACTTAATCTGATCCAGCTTCTACCGCCAACTCCCAATTTAAAGAAATACAGGGGCTGAAGAACATGTTACAGGACATCACAGTGTTGCATTCAGCAAAATCCACACTGTGGGAAAGTGGACAGAACCCAAGGCCTGTTTGTTTTCCAACAGAAAAAAAAAGGCAAGGAAAAAGAGGAGATGCGAGGGGAAACCTATAGATTTAAAAAGACTTCGGGAACATAATCACAATGTAGACCATGATTGGACACCAAATTAATATTTTTAGAAAGTATAAGGCAAATGTGAAAAATAACTGGACATTTGATATTAATGTCTTACTTGAATTTTTTAGGAATGATAATTGTATTGGGTTTATGTTTTATGAAAGAGCCCTTCTCTTTTAGAAATGCATACTGAAACACTTAGAGGTGAAACTGTATAATGGATAGGATTGTAAATGTACAATTTGCTTCACATTATTCCGGCAGCCCAGATGGAGGTGACTGGGTGTATAACTGGAACCAAATTGCCCATGTATTGATAACTGTTGACGCTGAATGTCAGGTATATTGGGGTCTTTACACCCTTCTCTCTACTGTTGCACATGTTTGAGACTTTCTGTCATAAAAGTTTTTATAAGTATAATAATATTACAACTTAAATCCTAAGTGAAATTGGTCACCTTTTAGAAAAAAATTAATGACCAAAATGGCCCATAAAGAAATAAAATAAAAACTTTAAGTGAACAATAGAAACTGAACCTGTATCCAAAGCTCAAGCTACCATCAAATATTCCAGGACAAGGCAGTTTTGGAGGCCAGCTATAACAAATAATCAGGGAAAGCTAATTACCATCCTCTGTAAACTCTTCTAAAGCAGACAAAAAGATGGCCAATTGTGCAACTATTTTCCCCAGGCTTGCTCTTCTTGATTCAAAAACCAGATGAGAAGAACCACCCCATGGAAAGAACACTTGACCCAAGCTCACTCATGTAGCAGTAAACATTCAAAATAAATTAAAAGCTTATCCAACATAGCAGTGAATTAAGTGAACAAAAGGTTGTACCCATGTAATGAAAATATGATTTAACATTACAAAATATGTTCTATTGTAATTCCCCTCAAATTAGAGGAGAAAAAAAAACATTCGATCACATCAATGGGTACAGAAAAAGCCTTTGGGAGAAATTCAACATGAGTTTATGGTAAAAAATTTTACCAAACCAAGATTAGAAGGGAACATCCATTTCCTAAATATGTATTAAACATACTTGTATATTAGCCAGCTGATGCAAAGTACCAAAAATCTGTTGGCTTTTATAAAGGGTATTTATTTGATGAAGAAGCTTACAGTTACCAGGACATAAAGTGTAAGTTACTTCCCTCACCAAAGCCTGTTGCCACGTGTTGGAGCAAGATGGCCGCCCACATCTGCCAGGGTTCAGGCTTCCTGGGTTCCTCTCTTCCCGGAGCTCATTCCTCTCTGGGATCAGCTGCCCTGCTCTCTCCACAAGGCCAACTGTAGGCTATCAGGCGACTGGCTCTGTCTCTTCCCGAGGCCTCTGCCTGTGCTTAATGGAGACTTCTCTCCTTCCTCACGTATGCCCTTCTCTGTGTGTTTACGTCCTGGTTTCCAGAATCAAAACTCTCACCTCCCTTCTCTGAGGTGCAGTTTCTCTGTGAGTCTCTGCCCACCAAGTTGGCTGGGACTCAACGTCCTACTGATGAGGCCCAATCAAAGCATTAATCATTATTTAATCGAATAAAAGTGAAACCTGTGAATCCTATATAATCTAATATGCTCAGAGGGACAGACCAGTTTACAAACATAATCCAATATCTATTTTTCGAATTCATAAGCAATATCAAACTGCCACACATACTTAAATGTGAAAGAAACGTTCCATTAAAGTCAAGAACAAGACATAGATTTTCGCTTTTACCTCTACCATTGTAAACTGCACTGGAACAAAGTCAGAGATACAGATATCAAAATAAATGAGAAGTATAAATATTGAAAAGATAAAATATTTGGTGACAATATGATCATCTATTTTGAAAAGGCAAAGGCATAGGCCCATGGAATATTCCAATGAATAAGAGACTTCAGAAGTGGGTATATGTAAGCACGCTAGAACAAAATCAAAAGCCTTGCCACACACAAGCAATAACAATTTAGAATGTATAATAGAAAATACTCCCATTCACAGCAGCAATAAAATCCCAAAATTACCTACAAAGAAGCCTAACAAAAATGCACAAGATCTGTATGGAGGCAACAAAAAAAGTTTCCTGATACTTTCAGCTAAAAGAAATCCCAAATAAATAGAGCAGTGTACCATATTCATCGATGGGAAACAGAATATTGGAAAGATGTCAATTCTCTTTCAATTATTTACAGATTTAGTGTCTTACCTGTACTGCCAAGAAGACAGTCAGACTCAGGTATTGTCTTCTGCTCCCAAAATCAACCCCAGAAAACTATAAAAGGGAGAATGAAATAAATATATATATCAACAACAAAATGTAAATCAACCATGAAGAACCCCTCAGGGAGCCTAAAGACTATGTTGAACTGGTTCTTGTGAGTGGGGTGTGAGGAGTGCGGGGTGGCAGCAAAGCTGGGGAGGGTCAGTAGCCTGAAAGAGAGAACACATCACAGGAGATGTAGGCAGAAAAGTTTTAAGCTTCTACCCCTGCTTCCCTTCAGAAATCTGAGGCAGCACCTCAGCCCACAGATGCCATAACCATGGGGGTAATACCAGGACAGCAGGAAAGATCGGGTTGCTTGAGGCTGTGCTAATAACCACCTGAAACCACGTAACTACTTCAGTGGGCAAGGGATGGCCCTTTAAAAAATTATTTTAATAGAATATAAAATATGCTGTGGAAGTAAAATAGCAAATAGCAGGCTGAATCATACATACACAGGGTAGGTATTCTTTCATAAAATTTAAAATATATATATATTCATTCATTGGGTACGAATGAGTACTAAAAAAAAAGAAGAAAATCAGTGCCCTGGACAATGCAATGTTGGATTATCTCAAAATTCCAGGCTTCCCCAAAACATGTTATTAAGTCTCTTCCACGTACAAAATACATCTTTCCGAACAAAGTTTCCAAAATCTAAGTCTGGCTGGTACAGAGACTCCATGGTAAGGTGTGACGTTTCTCTGACAGTCCCCCATCTGCCCTGGGTGCCCCACCTCCACTATCTACCATGTAGCCTGGGACCTGGAGACATTCCTGCAAGAGTTACTGGTATGAAAATACTCAGAGCTGGCAAGGAGGGGCGTCTCCCAAGGAGCAATGCATCAAGGAGCCAGGAGACAAGAAGAGGACCGTCCTGAGAGAGGACTGAGGGTCCACCCACCCCAGGACAGAGGGACCCTCAGAATTCACCTCTGCCCCTGCTGTCAGCCCTGGGTGTCTAGGGATATGGAGGCTGGATGTGGCTCCTCTGAGTTCTGCTTGGGGAAGGGAGTCTGAGGGAGGAGGGGCCGCGTTCTGAGGGGTAAGTCCTCAGGTTGGCAGGGGGAGGAGCCGCAGGCCCTTCAATACTGTATCCGCCAAGTACAATAAAGTGAAGCATAGTAAAGCAAGCTATGTCTGTAAGGGAAAGCAACAGAGAGGAGCCCGAAGCTGGAAGTCAATGGCACCCAGAAGAGAAAGGAGAGGACATGGCCATGTGATGGGAAATCCAAGGATTACCGGCCAGCCGGAGTGCTATCAACCCCAGCAGGAAGCCAGCCTTCTGGCCTCTGAAACCACACGCCAAGAAACTCCTATTGTTAAACCATCCCACTGTTTGGTATTTGTCATACCAGCTCAGGAAAAATAAAACCGTCCAATAGATGAAGAACCTGAGGCTCATAGCACTGGGTCATTTGTCCAGTGTCCCAGGGCTGGCTGCTAAGTGGCAAGGCTGGACTCGATCCCTGGTCTGAGTTCATCTAGAGCCCATGCTCCTGCCAGCCCGAGGCAAAACATTTCTCTTCTCGCTGCTCCAGAGTGTCTCTCAGGGGACACAAAGGGCCCTGTGGCCAAGGTACTGAAAGCAGACCTAAAGAGGATGGCGACAATGAGAATAAAACACAAAGTGGGGACTTGCTATGGCTCTTAATAGCGCAGGGTCCTCCTGACCAAGCCGCAGGGTCCCATGACAGCTGCCTCGGCCCAGGGCCCGAGTTTTCTGTCCAATCCCAGCATTTCCTGCACTGCAGCCCCTTTCCCCTGCTCTTCCCCAGTGTGTCCTCCTGTCCACCTCTGGAACCTGGCCTGCTGACCAGTCCCTTACTGCTGCCTGCTCTGAAGGCTGTATCCTGCGGCCAGTGGAATAGCCCAGAATCATCTGCCCTCCCCCTCATGAAGAGCCTTCCAGCTTCCTGCAGAAGTCCTCTGGCTGCCCCATCCCTCACCCCGGAATCCCTCTGACAGCAACAGCCCCTTCATCAAAAAAGTCACTTTGGACAATGGCGTTTAGCCACCTGGTGTAACACCCTTCCCCCCCCCAACCCAGGTGTCTTCAATACACTTTCAGAGTGTTTTCCACATGGGCTGGTGAGTAGAGTATGGTTTAGGACATACTCCATAGTCTACTGCGTTGTGGGATAGAACCCTGAAGTTAGAGAGGGCTTTGGAAACCACCCTGATATACAGTCAGTGCTCTCTTTTATTTGAAAGTGGCCACTGAGCAAATACATCAGTGCGTGTGCCTACCTCAGGGGTCAAAACCCAAAATCTCCCTCGCAATTGTACATGAGGAAAAGCCCTGGAGATCACTGTGTCGCAAACATCTACTGAGGCTGAATTCCTGAAGCCCTGGAGTCCTCCCAGGAGGTCAAAAATGGTTCCTTGTTGGATGTGAATTAAAAGGAAAAAAAAAAAACACCCTTCCCCGGCCTCTTGAGTGTGTGCCTGCCCTACAGGAAAATCCCGGTTTTCAGTGTGCCTGATGGCACCTGCACAGGTTTTCAGGCATGTGCAGTCACGTGGAGGGGATCAGAGACTCACAACTTAAGATTCTGACCATGAGTCAAGTGGAAGGAGGATATTCTCAGCGTGGGATTATACAAGTCATTGCAAAGGGCAGTGCAGAAAAATGCTATTGATTGAAAAAGGGTGAACCCTCCCAGCTGAGGTTTACAGGACCCTCTGAAAATTAGATGTGACCCTGTGTTTGAAAGCACCTGTCACACAGTAGGCACTTGAAACAGTTGGAGAATTTCAAGGCAAATTTGTCCTTCTCAGAAACTCCTCCAAGAACTGAAAGGGATTGTTGTGATAATTTATAATAGTTGCATTTATTGAGCACCTATGATGTAACTGTTTATAGGAGAGCCTAAGGGCTCATCCACGTCTTGTCGTCCTCTCCTTTCTGGGCACGTGGGAAGCCGGCATTGCCAGGCCACTCGGAGTTAGGAAGGGCCGTGCAACTAGCCCTTGCCACCCACATGAGCAGAAGGATGTTCGGTCACTTCCAGGCAAATGAGAGTCAGTATGCCATTTCCATGCTTTCTCTTCCATTCAGCCTCAAACATGGCGACCCTGCATTGAGATGATGGAATTACAAGCTGGAAGCAGCCTGGATCCCTGGGTCACCTGAGAGCACAGAGCCCCCGCCAACCCACATCAGATTTTGCGTGCACACAAAAATGAACTTCTGTAGTGTTAAGTCATTCAAATACCAGATTTTCTCTGTTGCATCAGCTCACAGTTACTTTGACGGACACACAGCTACTATTTCTGTTACTAGATTTATTTAAATATTTTAATTACCAATGTAGTAGTGTATATATTCTTTCTACAAAAAATTCTAAAAATGCAGACAAATCACAATCCCTCCATTAAAAGTTTCCTCCAAAATTCAGCCCTCTCTTCAAAGGTAACCACACTAGTAATCTGGTGTATAGTACTTTAAAGCTGATTCTAGGCTTCTTTCATAGATAGATTTATTATAAAAATATCTTTTAAAATATACATGGGTAATGATGTACATACCAATCTGCCACTTCCCTTTGCCACTTACCAGAATGGATGCAGGATCTTCCCACGACAGCGTGCATAAATCCACCTCAGTTTTGTAACTATTCCCTAGTATTCTAAAATATGTGTGTGCGATAATTAAACCATTCTTCTACTGATGGACACATAAGTTGTCTCCATTTGTTCCTATGATTAATCAACATATTTGAACATAAATTCTTGAATAAAGGTGTGTGCTTTCTTTTGAGAAAGCCTTTCTAACGTGGACATTGGGTTAAAGTGGAAAGGGTGTGGTAGTTTAAATTTTAATAAATATTGCCAAAATTTTACTACAAGAATGCTATACCAATTCGTATTCTCAGAAATTAATGTATGCCAATATCCTAAAGTCTCCCAATCATTTTATCAATCTTTTATATTTTGGTCAAAATTATGGGTGAAACAATATGTTCTCACTACCATTTTAATGTGCATTTCCTCATTTTCTAATTAGGTTAAACAGAATATTAACTTAACCCCTCACCCATATGAAGCTGGATTTATGCAGCTATGTCCTGTATACAGGATTCTTCTGAACATGATTCAAAGTTCTGAAAGGTCTGCAAGGCATGACATTTCCCCTTTACTCTGGGAAGAAGGCTTTGGTCAGAATGACCTGGAGTCAGGAAATAAGGCCAGACAGGACACCTCCAGCTAGAGAGGGGTATTGGGAGGATCAGAGGAGAGCAAGCTCCAGAGGCCATGAGAGACACCACATGCAAGACCAGGTCCAGAGAGCTCCAGGCAGGCTGGAAGTCAGGGTCCTGAGCCCCGAGTTCAGTATAGGGTGGAGAAGGAACCAGGAAAGCAGAAGGTGAGGAATCTGGATGGAGGGGTACAGCACAAAATTGATGACATGAATGGGCTTGGGAAATCTCTGAAGAATCATTCATAACTGGAAATTTCAGGGTCATTTGCTGGATAAATGGACTAAAATAATCTCAGACACCCATACTCTACCTTAGAATCCCTCATACCTATTGTCAGGAAGCATATAGCTGGCTTCCCTGCATCAATTTTTGTGAGCTATATATTAATTCCTTAATTAATTCATTTGTTCATTCATTTAACATATTCTGAGGAAAACATCAATTACACAAAACAAAAGGAAATGACAAGGCTCTTAATTCACACTGTAGGTAGGAGGAGGTGAGGAGGCCACCGATTTGAGAGAGTTTTAGGAAGTTAGGTTCTGTGTGAAAGGGCCGGGGAGGAGTCTAGAATGATTCTGAGTTCTGAAGTTGGCTGACTCGGTAGAAGCTGTTCCTCTTTGCTGAGACTGAGGATAAAGGAGGGCTAGTTGGTAGTGATGTGAGTTAGGGGTAGAGCTGACGGAGGGTGTGGAGGACGAGGTCAGCGTGGCCTGTACAGGTGCTGAGGTTCTGTCAGCTGACCAGGTGGAGCTTTTCCAGTGGGCGCAGGAAGCAAGGGTCTGACTCTCAGGAGAGGGACCTGGGCTGGCGATTAGGTTAGGCTGCATCAGTCGAGGTCATCTGAGGCCATAGATTTCGTTAAAACCAAGTGAGTATTGTGAAGCTAAGTGGCCTACATGTTATAGGCTGCCGTCCCCTCTCCTGCATGCACAACTGGAAACTAAAATCACACACAGTTTAATAAATCCAGGGGAGATTTTCAAGGGAGAAAGTACTCGCCCAGAAATCCACCAGTAAGACTGGGTGTGTATATACACACACATGTGTGGCTCATATTACATCTACAGTTACACATAATGAATTTTCAAGCTCA
Source organism: Tolypeutes matacus (assembly GCA_026826555.1). Taxonomy (NCBI): domain Eukaryota; kingdom Metazoa; phylum Chordata; class Mammalia; order Cingulata; family Chlamyphoridae; genus Tolypeutes; species Tolypeutes matacus. Next base: position 1,161,661 of record JAKSZT010054514.1, read on the forward strand.
CACCTGCTATCTCAGGTCACTATTAAGAGCCTACTGTTGACATCCTTTGTCCAAGGCTGGGCTTACGCTCACCTGACACTAATCTCCTCTTACCCAGTGTTTCTGTTTTAGGAGCTGGCAGCTCCCAGTAATTAAGTCTCTGATGGTAAACAGCGAGGGCTGGAGACAACCTTGGACCCAGGTCCCTGGAGGCCGAGGCTCCATGATGCATCATCCCATACTAGAGGGTGGCTGTCAACATTTTAGACGCGGCCCTCTTGTTCCAACTGAAACCTTCACAGACACCCAATCCATGGGCCTGAGGAAGGAGGGCCGTCTGGTTGAAGTGAAGACTGCAGGCCCAACCAGCAGCACTTCTTCCCCCTCGGTGCAGTGGGCCCTGACACCCCACCACAGAATTCTCGGGTCCCCTCTGGGCACTGCTGGGAAAGCTCTGTGCTAGAAGACCCTTCCTCAGACATGGACTTCGTCACGTTCCTCCATAGGCATCTGTCTCTGTGGGCTCCACTCTGCCCAGTGCCCCGAATCCCAATTTGGCTGCCTGGCTTTCCAGCACTGCCAGCAACTTGTGCTGCCCCAACCTCTGCACCCCAAAATTTCTTGTTTCCCCAACTCCTCATTGCCACCTGCCGCATCCTAGGCACACACAGACACACAGTGTCCTCCTACTCATCTATTCTCCATTCTCAGCATGGGACTGGCTCCCTCTCTCCAATACACCACCCTCCTCAGGATTTTTCGCAGATATACTTCCTGCTGATCCCTATACTTGACTCTACCTTCCTTCCCATCCCTGCTTCAAACTCCCCTCTAGGAAAGAGATCCTGCTACTGTTTTTCCCTGGTAGCCTTTCAGCTCCAAGTAACACGGTGGCCCTTCTCTGCCTGTTCACAGGGCTTCCTTCTTTTGAAAGTATCCTTGGGTCAACTTCAAGCATCCTCAACAAGAACAGGGAGCTTGGTCCAGTTTACTTTCATCTGCTCCCTTTTTTAAATTTGGATTTTTGTTTTCTATTTTTAAGTTTTAAAAACTTTTGATATATTCTGCATACAAATCCATTATTGGATAGATGATTTGCAAATATTTTCTTCCAGGCTTTGGCTTGACTTTTTGTTCTTTCTCAGAGCAAAGTTTTTACTTTTAAGGAACTACAGTTTATGCATTTTTTCTTTTATGAATCATGCTTTTGGTGTCAGGCTTAAGATCTCTTGGCCTAACTCCAAGTGATGAAGATTTTCTTTTAAATGTTTTATAGTTTTTCACTTAAAATTCAGATGTATGATTAATTTTTAACTTTTTATTTTAAAATTTTTTCAGGTTTACAGGACAGTTGCAAGAATATTATAAAACTTATGCAGAGAATTACAACATACCTGTAGCAGTTTGATATTATTTATGAATTCCAGAAGTAGATATTGGATTGTGTTTGTGAACTGGTCTTTTCTCTGGGCATATTAGATTATATTGGATTCAGAAGTTTCACTTTTACTTGATTGGGCCATGTCAGTAGGATGTTGAGACCCCGCCCCCTTGGTGGGCCACAGAGAAACCGCGCTGCAGAGAAGGAAGGTTGGAGATTTTGGCTGGAGCCCCGGGAAGTAAGCACACAGAGGAGCAGAGCAGCTGAGCCCGGAGAGAATCGAGCCCCGGGGAGAGAGACAGAGCCGGTCACCTGATGGTCGATAGCTGGCTTTGTGCAGCTAGCAGGGCAGCTGAGCCTGGAGGGAAACAAGCCTCAGGAAGAGAGGAACCCAGGAAGCCTGAACTCTTGGCGGACATCGGCAGCTGTCTTGCTCCAATATGTGGCAATGGACTTTGGTGAGAGAAGAAACTTACGCTTTATGGCCTGGTAACTGTAAGCTTCTACCCCAAATAAATACCCTTTATAAAGACCAACCCATTTTTGGTATTTTACATTAGCACCCTTTTGGCTGACTAATACAGAATTTGGTACCAAGAGTGGGGAGGTGCTTTTGTAATTACCAAAATGTTGGAACGGTTTTATAAAAGGGTAAGGGGTATTTTTTGGAGGAATTGTGAAACGCTTGATGGAAAAGGCCTAGATAACTTTGAAGAGACTTTTGATAGTAATATGGATGCTAAAGAGACTTTCTATGATGCCTTAGAAGTAAATGATGAAACTATTATTGGAAATGGAGGAAAGGCGATCCATGTTTTAAAGTTGCAGAGAATTCAGCAAGATTAACTCCTGGTGTTATATGGAAGACAGAATTTGAAAATGGCGAACCTGAGCATTCAGCTGAAGTACTTTCCAAAGGTTCGTGGCAGGTACGATTGAATTGAATTAAGGATCTTTAGTTATGCAGACTGTCCTGAATTATGTGGGCGGGCCCTGAATGCAATCACAAGTGTCATTATAAGAAGGAGGAAGAGGGAGGTTTTACACAGACATAAGAGGGGAAGGCAATGTTACCACTGATGCAGAGCTCGAAGTGATGCAACCACGAGCTTAGGAATGCCAATAGCCACCAGGAGCTGGAAAAAGCAAGGAACACCTTCTCCCCTAGTGCACCTCTGCCAACACACTGATTTGGGCCCAGGGATACTGATTTCAGACGTCTGCCTTCAGAAATGTGAGAGTATAAATTTCTGTTGTTTTAATCCACCAAAGGTTGTGGTAATTTGTTACAGCAGCCATAGAAAACTAATACATGAAGGTAATCTGTTTTTCATCTGGCTCCTTTTAAGATTTTCTCTTTGGGTTTGGTTGTGACACTTTTACTATGATAAGCCAGTATAGATTTCTTACTCTTCATTCTGCTTGAGTTCATAGGTCTTCATGAGGCCATGGCTTAATGTCACTTGTTGTTACTTTAGAAAAGTAGTCAGCCATTATCTTTTTTTTTAAAGATTTATTTTAGTTATTTATTTCTCCCCATCCTCTCATTGTTTTGCACTTGCTGTGTCTGTTTGGCTTCCTTGTTTCTTTAGGAAGCACCGGGAACCGAACCCAGGACCTCCGATATGGGAGGGAGGCACCTAATCACTTGAGCCACCTCCATTCCATGCTTCGTTGTATCTCTCATTGTGTTTTCCTTCTTTTATTTTTGGTTTGTTTTGTTTTATTTTATAAAAGATACTTAGTTTACATAAATGTTACACAAAAAATATAGGGATTCCCATACACCCCACCTCCCACACCTCCCACAACCTCCCACATAAACATCCTTCATTAGTGTGGCACATTAATTGCAATTGATAAACACATCTTGGGGCTTTGCCATTAAGCATGGACCATAGTTCACATTGTAGACCTCACTCTCTCCCACACAGTTCTGCATGTTATATGATGATATAAAAATAGCCTATATTTGTCATTGCAATGTCCCTCAGGACAATTCCCAAGTCCCGAAGAAGCCCCCATATTACAACTGCTTTTCCTTCTCCCTGCCCCCAGAACCTCCAGTGGCCACTGGCTCCACATCAATGTTGTAATTTCTTCCAATGCTTGAATCACAATATGTCTATAGTAGAATACTAGTAAGACCACTCTAGTCCATAGTTCTTCCCACCATCCTGAGGAGTCTGGGATGGTGATGTCCACTACATCTCCAATTGAGAGGGGACTTATATCCCATGGGGAAGATGGATAGGACTATCCTGCCTGCAGCTGCAGACTCTCTCCATTCCCTGGGACAGCCGTTGTCCATCATCATCTCCCCGCCAGTTGTCCTGGGTGAATCCAATGAGCTGTAGAGTAGGAGTTGCAGCTCCACCAAGGTTCCAGGCCTAGCTGGCACATGGACAGCTCAAAGACTTGAGTCTGTGGACGTACACCTACAAACTCTAGCACCAAGTATAGGTTTGAATAGAAGGGACAGATGAGCCATGTGCAGGGAAGACATAATTGAGTCCAACTCTGTCACTCTCAGGAGCACAAACTCCAAAGTAGGGCCCACTGGCAAGGCACCAAACTCTGGAGCTATCTGCACTGACCATAGGACCTGGGTATCTCTAGAGCCCTCCGGAGCCCCACTATTTGGGGTGGTATCCACTTTGGAAGTCTATGAGATCCTACTGAGATGTGCATAAGCGTTACCTCTGGGATGACCTCCCGACTCACTTTGAAGTCTCTTAGCCATATAAACTCATTTGTCTTTACCTTTTCCCCCTTTTATTCAAGGTCTTTTTCCAGTCACATTGCCAGTTGGTGCTTAGTAGCAATCCCTCGGTGCCAGGGAGGCTCATCTCCGGGAGTCATGTCCCACAAGGAAGGTAATGCATTCATATGCTGAGTTTGGCTTAGAGAGAGGCCACATTTGAGCAACAAGGAGGCTCTCAGGAGGCAACTCTTAAGCACCCCATAACAGTAGGCTAAGTTTCAATTTCAAGAGCAAAGACTCATAAGCCTAGTCATCAATATCAAGGGCCCGTCAGTGGATCATCCTCCTTCGCCAGTCACTGCCCCTGCACTTGGGGGACTGTTGCTGCTCCCTTAGAGAATGTGGCAGAGCCCTCCAGGCTGGAAATTCAGTATCTCTTGTTTATTGAGTGATTCTCCACCCACTGTGACAATGCCCCGTGAATGTTTGAACATTTTTATATACCTTAAATCTATGCTCAGGTGAACTTCCTCCCATGCATCCCCCATCCCTGACACCGCACACCAATGATCCTCCCCCACCCCAGTTGTACCCCTTCCATGATCCAAAGCTTCTTCAAAGATGAAACCATTTCAATAGCTGAATATAATTAATAGGAAAATGAAATAGTAATAATAAGATTAATTATAAGAGATAAAATACATAAAAAATTTAAAAACCTAAAAATACAATTAAATTAAAAGATTGGGATATTAAAAAAATGAAAAATATTAAAAAAAGAATTTTTTTTGACATTTTGGCTTTCATCACTGCAATATCTGGTGTCCAGTGTGTACCACGGCACCTTTCCCCTCTCATTCCCCAATGTCTCACTGCTTTTCATTTTGTTTTCAGAGAAGTTTTAGGTCACAGCAAAGTCACACAGAGAATACAGGAGACTCTCATATACCCAACCTCCTCCCCCTTTCCTCACCCCATATTAAAACCTTTTTGTATGTGGATGGTAGCATTGTTATAACTGATATACAGATAGTGAAACATAGCTACTAAACATTGTCAATGGTTTACAGTATGGTTTACATTTTAGATCATACACTTTTATAAATTTTGATGATATTTACCATGTCCTGTGTCCATCACTGTAAGGTAATGAAAAACATTTCCACTGACCACTAAATACCCCCTGTTTGATCTATTCTATTCCTCCCTTCTCCTTTGTGTCTCTTGTTGTTTCATCTTGTTGTGTCGCTTGCCACACTTGCCTGTTGTGTCAGCTCGCTGTCTTGCTCGTCCTCTTTAGGAGACACTGGGAACCTCCACGCCCTGCTTTGTTGTGTCTCTCATTATGTTTTTCTTCTCGTATCTCTTGTTGCATCAGCTTGCTGTGCCTGCCCATCGCACCAGCTCTCTGTCTTCTTTGGGAGGCACTGGGAACCGAACCAGGGACCTCCCATGTGGTAGGCGGGAGTTCAATCTCTTGAGCTACATCTGCTTCCCTCATTATCTTTTTAAATATTGCTTCTGCTTCAGTCTCTCATCTCCTCCTGGTACTCCAATTAAACTATGTTGCACCTTCTCCCTGTATCCTCTGTCCCTTACCCTCTATTCTGAATATTTCAACTTTTTGTCTCTCTGTGCTTCACTCCAGATATTTTCTCCTGACCTATCCTTCCAGATTATTAATTTTCTCTTCTCCTATGATAAATCTGCTGTTATACCTGTTTGCAGTTTACTATCAATAATTATATTTTTCAGCTTTAGAAGTTTCATTGGGTTGCTTTTCATAATTTCCAGTTCACTGGAAAAAAAATTCTCAAACTTTTGTTTTCTCTCCTTGAAAATATTAAAGATGGTTCATTTATATCGGTGACTAATAATTCCTATACCTGAAGCTCTCTGAGTCTATTTTAATTGAATTTTTCAGTTGATTTCCTGTGGTTTATATCTTTATCTTTTCATGTTTCTTTAATTCCTGTCAGATATTATATTTGAAAAATTATTGTTAGCAAAATATACTGCCTATGAAGGTGTTATGTCCCTCCAGAGAAGATTTAACTGTGCTTCTGCCAGGCAAAAGAGAGCACTAGTAATATAACATCCAATATTGAGAGTCTTCAAAAACTGAGCTACAGTCTTATACAGAGAATATATAAAGAACTCTCAAAACTCAATAATAAGGAATCAAACAACCAAATGAAAAATGAAAAGATTTAACAGACATGTCCCCCCAAGAGACATACATATAGCAGATAGATCACATTTATAGATGCTCAATACCATTAGCCATTAGGGAAATGCAAATCAAAACCACAATGAGAGACTACTTCATACCTATTAGAATGGTTACAATTAAACAATCTGACCATAGCAAGTTTTGGTAAGGATGTGGAACACTGCAACACTCATGCACTGGTGGTGGGAATGGAAAACAGAGCAATCATTTTGGAAAAGATTTGTTTATAAAAGTTAAAGCTACATTTACCATATGACTCAGACATCCCACTCCTGTATATTTGCCCAAGATAAATGAAAGCCCTATGTCCATACAAAGACTTGTACACAAATGTTCATAGCAGCTTTATTTGTAATAATCAAAACCTGGAAACAACCCAAATGTCCACCAACATTCACATGGATAAAGATATTATAGTACATTCATACATGGAGTATTAGCCATAAAGATGAACTACTGATATGTGCAACAAGGATGAATGCCAAAATAATTATGCTGTGGAAAAGAAACAAGATGAAAAAAGAGTACATGGTGTATTATTCCATTTATATGAAACTTTACAAAGTGAAACTAATCTACAGTGAAAGCCAACACAACAGTGGTTGCTTGGAGCTGGGAGTGCATGGAAGGCCCGGAGCCAGAGCGGCACAAGGCAGGTTTGCGGGATGATGGGTGTGTTCACTGCCTTGGCTGTGGTGATAGTCTCCCAGGTGTCCATGTGTCAAAACTAATCAAATTGTACAATTAAATATGTGCCGTTTAGTCTATGTCAATTATACAGAACATCTGTTTAAACATTTATCCCCAGCAGAAAATAAACAAACTTAGAAAAAAGCAAGAGAAAAGATTTTTTTGGAAAGAGCATTTTTAAGAAAGGCTGGAGTATGATGGTAACTTTAAAAAAAACCCACAAGGGGGGCGGACGTAGCTCAAATGGTTGGGCGTCCGTCTGCCATATGGAGGGACCTGGGTTCGATCCCGGGACCTCCCGGTAAAATAAAAAAAAAATAAAAATAAATTTTAAAAAAAACCCACAAGACCAGCTCTTAGTGGGGGGAGGGAGGAAAAAATGGTACATTGAAAACAAAAAAAAAAGACCAGCTTTTACTGGCTTTGTAATTGTTTTAAAGTTATCTGCAGACAGTGCTCCCGTTTACTGCCTGCTCTAAGAGTGGACTTCTTTCATTGCCCCTTCTTTAGTAGAAACTGCTCCAGCCCAAGCTTCCTTAGCAAGAAAGGGACCTAATGAGGGTTGGATTCGGGGCATCCACACGCCATTATTTTAGTCCTTGAGGGTGTGGGTGATGACTTTAAGGAGAGTGAGATGTTTGCTCCTTACAGCATGGGGTGCACAGCGAACACCACCATGAGGTAGGGGGCCTGGGGGCAATTCTTTTCCGTGCCTTTTTTTGGGGTTGACACTACCATCCCACAAACACCACACCACACACACATGCACGTATGCCACGGGGGGGGGCACTCTATTTCCTCCTTGCCCATGGATGAGGAAGTTCATCTTCAGTGCTCGGTTCTGTCCCAGGCCTTAAACCTAAGGTCCGGCTCGCTGTGGACCTGCCGCTCTGACCCCCAGCCCTGCAGGACCCCCACCTCCTCCCTGCTCACGCAGCTGCCTCTTCCTCCCTCCCCGCCACCAGAGAACTCGCAGACACACATCTCCTTTTCACAAGGGGTTCCTTTTAGTTCAGTCACCACCACCGGTGCATCCTGTTGACGTAAGATTCGATCTCCGGACAATTGGCCGTTTCTTGGCAGCCAAACCTCTGGAGACCCAGGTTGTCCTGAGAATATCGGGGCCTATGGGCATCAATTTTGAGTTGCCTGATGCCTTTCCAGTAAATTCCATCTCTGCTTTTTCGATCATTATGTTGAGTGGGATATAGTCCATGTGCCCTACACTAGCGAGGGCTCTTGCTTACAGAATTGCTTCCCGTTGCTTGGTTTGTCTGTAGGGAGGGAGGCTCATTAGGATAGCGCACTGGGACTACATTCCACTCAATGTAATGACTGAGAAATATCGGTGTCTGGGCCCACGAGCCCAGCCTGCTCAGCAGGCCCTCCTCCCCCGGCTGCCCCTTGGCTGAGTCCGGAGCGGCTGTCTGAACACACTCTCCTGGGCATGGCGGGACGAGCAGCCTTTGCGCCCTCTCTCTGCAAGGCGGTCAAACGCTGTGTCTGCCTTGCTGACCACTCCCTCTAAGCCACCTGCAGAGGTGCTGACACCCTCCGTGGCTCCATCCCATGGCCCGCCCTGACAGCAGACAGCTAGTTATAGGAGCTTCTGCAGACTTCTGAGTTTCTCTAGTAGAAGGGTGTCTGGATTCAAACTCTACACACAATATGATCGCACATGGCGGAGGAGAAGCAATGCCCCCAAGGAAAATTGGTGAGCTGTGAGGATGGGGAAGTGGACGCTCAGGGGCAAAGGTGACAAATGTGCCCTCCACTCCCTTGCCGGTTGTATCCCCAACCTGCTTTTTCATTCCCGTTTCTGAAAACTCTCGGGGTTTCGCTCGGTGGAGAGTACGCCCAGATGGGGTTCTTTCTCTGCCGCTTCACCCCACTTCCTGGATCCTGGCCTGGCCCTCAGCCAGGAAAAAAGGAAGGCTGTTGCCTCACGCCAGGCTCCCCAGAAACAAAATCTGGAGAAGAGGATCCATGTGCAAGCAATTTCCTGTGGAGGCGCTCCCAGGAGAAACCTGTAAGGGAGTGGGGAAAGCAGGGTACGGGCAGAGAAGAAATCAGGCCAGGTGTTTCAGGTTCTGGGGCTTGGAAGCAGAAGCACATAGAAAGGAGGGAGAGCCAGAGAGGTTCACAAGCTTCTAGGAGCTCGTTTCTGGTGGCTGAGAGCCGCGGGGGGGTGGGGGGGTCCACGAGGGGTGAAATGAATGGAGTAGAGGAGAGCTCGGTGGTCCCAGAAACTCAGGCAGGCTGGCTGGAGGACAGGCCCACTCCTCACCGCCATGACCGAGGACTGGCGTGAGGGTCAAAAGGTTCCATCCTGGGACTGGGCCATGGAGAATCAGCCCTCCACCCCTTCCCCAGCTCCAAAGAGACTGATGGGCAGATCCAGGGGTAATGTCACCCTGTCTCTCTGAGCCAACTCCATGATGGGCTCAGGGTGGCGGAAAGAATGCTAGTCCATTCCATCCAGCTCTCCTGGTCCAAGGTATCTCTAGAAAAGAGAATGCTCCAGATGTCAGTCTCCCTTCCTCCCCAGTCAAAATAGGCACAGAGACTAGGGGCTGGGGACAGGGCCTCAGCTCAGCCGACCCTCAGGAGACTCTGCTGTGGGCTGGGCCTTGTGTCGTAACCATCCAGGAATGGATCCTGCCCTCGAGCAGCTCAGCCTGGGGGCTCGGGCACGTGGTTGTCCATGTGAACAAGCCAGGACACAGGGTGGAAAGTGTTGGCATCAAGGGATTTTCCAAGTAGAGGAAGGGTGGTGATTTCCAGTTTAGGCACAGAGGAGTGAAAAGGCCTGGAGGGTTCTGGAAACCAGGGCTGGTTTGGTGTGGCTGGGGTGGGAAAACAGGCCACATGCATAGGCCCATGTCATCCTGCCAGTGGTGGTGAGGTGCAAAATGGGTGCTTCTGACCTGCCTTCTCCTTCAGGTGGGAATCCTTGTGCCCCCACCACAACTCTTCCCCAGGCTGCCAAGCCAGCAGGTGAGCTTCTTGCCTCCCCGAGGTCATACCACCCCCACAAGAGGTTGTTGTAGGTGCTTCACCCACTGAAGAGGCCAGGCACCAGCCATCCAGGGGCCAGCCTGCTCAGCCAGAGCCCTTCAGCTGGGGACATTGAGGCAGAGTCGTGATAGGTGCTTTGCATTGGAGAGAAGGCTCAGGACAGTTGTGTCCAGTGTCTACTGTGGGCTGTACTCTGACCAGTGCCCAAGAGGGCAGCTGGGGTGGGGGGAGGTAGGGGCAGGCCGCCCTCCACCCTGCTCAGCCTCCAGTCTGCTCAGCCTCCACTCTGGCAGAAGAGAGGAAAGAAGAGAGTGGAAAGAGAGTGGAGGAGGGAAGAGTGGTTCTGATCACCAGGCTGCCTATGAAGTTGCTGTCCACCAGCATCAGGGAAGGAAAGAAAAGACAAGGCAGCCCATTGCAAGAGAAGCTCCTGACGTTGATGGTCTCCACAGTGATTGATTTTCAAATACCGAATCCTGAACTCATAGTGTTCTAGGAGTGTCATGCAGGGGAAAGTGAGGATCACAGTGGAGCAGACAGACTGCAAGAAAGTCAGGACTGAACAGCCAGCCCAGAGCCTGGTTTCCTGAGGAAGCCACAGCCCTCCTGCACACTATGGGAAATGGGGCTGTTGGGGTGATAGCATCCTGCACAGCACCCACCCCGACCTGGGACCCACTTGCCTGCAATGTGGCAAGATACAACGTCAAGCTTCAATGTATATGTTCTCCACAGCCCCTGCCCACATGGCTTGCTCTAGAAGGCCTCTTCTCTCCTTCATTCCAACAGCTAGACATGAGTCAGCTTCTAAATAATCAGAAACGAGGGCTGCAAGTACAAGATAGACTATTTTTTTTTTAAAGATTTTTTTTTTATTTATTCATTTATCCCCCCCCTGCTGCTTGTGCTCGCCGGGTCAGCCAACCACGCCGTGCGGGCAGGCTTGCCTTCACCAGGAGGCCCCGGGAACCGAACCCGGGGCCTCCCATATGGTAAACGGGAGCCCTACTGATTGAGCCACAGCCACTTCCCACAAGATAGACTATTAAGAAGGGAATAAAATCAGCCCCTGGTCCAAGCACCAGACAGAATGATTTCAATGCATACTTCACACTTTGAATACAAAGACACTCAGTGGCAGTGGAGAGAGAAGGAAAGGCAAAGGTTAAGAAGCCAAGACACTCAGCTGGAAGGTGGGTGATGGAAGGGCAAGGTCTCAATCCTCTCGTGCCCCCTTCCAGAGCTACACTCCTCACAGCCCAGGACACTTGTAAAGCAACCCCCAGAGGGTGACGCAGACACTTTGCGGAATGATGGTGCAGTGAAGGGAAAGGCTGGCCCTGATTACCGTAGATGATAAAGAACCAGTCTGAAGTCACTCCCTGAGAAAGTAGCCCTAATTTCTTTAAATAAAAAAAAAAAAGGAGGAAGGGAGGAAAAGAATTTTTAAAAAAAGAACCATGAAGCTAGTAAGTGAAAAGGGGGGAAGGAAAACAAGGAGGAAGGGAAGGAAGCAAGAACTTGAATAAAAAATTGTCCAGTGATAAGAGCCTTGGACAATAGGTCAGGAGAGTCACATTCTAGTCCCTGCTCTGCCACTGACTTGCCAAGTGGCAAGTGCCATCCCTTCTCTGGGCCTCAGTTGCCTCATCTGTGCATGGTGGCCAGGTGGGGACTTAGAGCCACCACAAGGGCCCTGTCTGCTCTGTTGTCACAGGGGCAAGGCAGACATGTCCACAGAACAGGCTTTCAGTGGGGATATATAGCACCTTATTAAATTAGCAAGGAATTCAGTAAATACAAATGCCAGCTGTGCTGATGAAAGGTTTCTAACAAATATCCTACTTGCCCATCAATTCACACAAATGGAACCATATTGTTCATATAATTCTGCAAATTGCTTTTTGGCAAAGCTGCTTTATTGAGATATAGTTCCCATACCACACATTTCAAGGGTACGAGTCAATGGTTTTTAGTATGTTCACAGATTTGCACAACCGTCACCACAATCCATGTTAGAACATTTTCATCGCCCTAAAAGGAAACCCCATACCCATTAGCAGTCACTCTCCATTTCCCCCAACCCCACCATCACCAGCCCTAGAAAACCCCAAATCTACTTTCTGTCTCCCGAGGTTTGCCTGTTCTGGACATGCCATATGAATGGCATCATACACTACGCGGCCTTTGGTGACTGGCTTCTTTCACTGAGCATAATATCTTCAAGGTTCACCCATTTGTAGCATGAATCAGTACTTCATTCCTTTTTATGGCCAAATAATATTCCATCGAGTGGCTAGAGCACATTTTGTTCATCCATGCATCTGTCTCTGGGCATGTGGGTTGTTTCCACCTTTGGGCTTTTGTGAATAATGCCGCTATAAAGCCGAGCATAAGTTTCATTTCCCTTGAATATGTACCTAGGAGTAGAACTTCTGGGTCACATGGTAGCTCTATGTTTAGTCATTTGAGGAGCTGCAGACTGTTTGCCAAAGCAGTGGCACCATTTCACATTTCCACCATAAGTGTATGAGGGTTCTGATTTCTCCAAGTCCTTGTCAACACTTGTTATTGTCCATCTTTTCGGTTATAACCACCCTGGGTTATAATTAATTCCCTTGCATCCCATCCATCTGGCTTATTGTTACTTATCCTTTTACTGGTAGTGTAGTGCATTCTTGGACAGGGGATCTGCTCTGAGACCGCCTATTAATTTCCCATTAGAACACCCACCTTAGACAGGCTTTATCTCCTGTCCTCTGTATTCCATGTGACCACCAAAATGGAAGCTCGAGGAGTCCAGGATTTACAGAAACCCTAAGATGAAAACTGACTTTGATACTCTCTCACCTCCCAGGATTCCAGCTGTTGTTCCTTTTGTGGCTTCTGTGAATCCCATCCATACTTGAATGCCAAGGGGTGATGCATTTAAGAAGATCTGTGTTATTTATTCAGCAGTTTAGTTGTTTTCATAAGGAAGGTTATTCAGGGTATCTTTTAAAATATGTTGTCAAATGTACCATCTGATGTAAAATGTTCTTAATAGAGGAGCAGGGAAGGGGGGGGTTGTGTATATGGGAATTCCCTATAATCTCTATGTGACTTTCTTGTCATCTAAAACTTCTTTGAAATAAAATGAATATATATATATATATATATATATATGTGTTGTCAAAAGAGAAGTGTGCAGTCACTTTTTAGAAACTTTATTTTTGAAACAAGTATAGAAATATAGAAAGTTGCAAACTAGTACAGAGTTTACCCCCTGCCCACCTTCCCCCAATAGGTACATGTCTTTGCAGAGTTCTGTCACTTTATCACATGTGTAGCTTCATGCGACCACCTCTAGAAACCACTTGTCTGTTCTCCATCTTGATGATTTTGTTATTTCCAGAATGTTATATAAGTGGAACCATATAGTATGAGACCCTTTGAGAATGGCTTTTCTTACTCGGCGGAATGTCCTCTGTAAGTTGGTTCATGTATCAATAGTTTGGTCATTTTTTATTGCCAAGTAGTAGCCCGGGGTCTGGCTGTACCACAGTTTGTTAACCACTTGTTATGGATTGAATTGTGTCCCACACAAAGATATCTTCCCGGCCTAAGCCCCAGTCCTGTGAATGTGAGTTTATTTGTAAATAGGATCTTTGAAGATGTGATTAGTAAAGATGTGACTGATGTCCTTATAAGGAGAGGAAATTTGGACACAGAGACAGAGACTGAAAGAGATAGGATCACGCGACAGAAGCCAGCAGCCAGGAGACAGGCATGGAATGGAGCCTTCCTTTCAGAGGATTTCAGACCTCCTGCATCAAGAACCACGAGACAACGAATTCATGTGAGTTAAGCCAACTATTCTTAACACTTGCTATAGCGGCCCTTGAAGGGCATTTTGATTGCTTCCCGTTCTGACTATTACAAATAAAGCTGCTAGGAACAAACGTCTTTACTGTCAATCTACTTATGTCACTATACTTGCAGTGTGTTTCTTGTGTACAGCATAGATTTGGATCATTTTCCATCCACTCTGCCAATCTCTGTCCTTTGATGGGTGTATTTAGACCACGGAAATTTAAGGTATTTATTATGAATTTGTTTGAGCTCAAGTCTGACCTTTTCTATTTTTTCTTTCTGTCTGTGCCCTCTGTTTATCGTATCTCTGTATTTTTTCCTGTCTTCCTGTGGATTACTTCAACGTTTTCTAGAATTCCGTTTTGATTTATCTATAGAGTTGTTTGGTTTTGTTATTGTTGTTGTTGTTTTGAGGTACCAAGGGCCGAACCCAGGATCTCGTATGTGGGAAGCCGGCGCTCAACCACAGAGCCACATCGGCTTCCCTGAGTTGGTTTTGTCATTTGTTTTGCTTGCTGCTTGTTTTTTCAGGAGGCACCAGGAACCAAACCCGGGACCTCCCATGTGGGAGGCAGGTGCTCACCCACCTGAGCCACATCTGCTCCTATCTATAGAGTTTTGACTATTTCTTTTTGTATGGATTTTTAATGGTTGCTCTAGGCATTATGTTATATATTTATTTCCCCTTCATTCCTGAAGAATAATTTTGCCAGATATAGAATTTACAACTGACAGTTCTTGTTTTCAACACTTGAAAAACGTGCCCAGTCTTTCTGGCCTCCATGGTTTCCAATGAGAAATCGCTTGTCATTTGAATTGTTTTCCCTTATAGTTAAGGTATCATTTCTCTCTCACTGCTTTCTGTAACTGACGGTTGTTCAGATTGGGTAATTTCTGTCCCTCTAACTTCAGTCTGGCTGGTTCTCCCCTCTGTTCTCCTATTCAGCTGTTGACCCCATACATTGAGCTTTTCATTTTGGTTATTTTATTTTCAGTTCTAAAATTTGCATGTGGTTCTTCTTTATATCTTTTATTTCTTTACTGAGACTTTCCATGCTTTCATTTGTTTCAAGTGTGTTCAAAATTGCTCGCTGAAACATTTTTATGATGGCTGCTTTCCACTTGTCAGATGATTCCAACATCTGTGTCATTGTGGTGCTGGCTTCTGTTAATAGTCTTTTTCTCATTCAAGTCGAAATGTTCCTGGTTCTTTGTATGACAGTGATTTTTTTATTGTGTCCTGGACATTTTGGCATTATGTCATGAGATTCTGGATCTTATTTAAACTTTCTGTTTTACATGGCTTCTTCCGACACCTTTCTAGCAAGGCAAGGGACCACTGCCTCATTACTGCCAGGTGGGAGTAGAGGACCAGAGCCCCCACTCAGAAACCACTGGCACCCAAAGGGGGTTCCTAGTTACTGCTAGTTGGTGGTGGGAGTTCTGGCTCCCATCTAGGTCTCCACTGATACCTGCATGGCTGGGCGAGGTAGGAGTGTCTCATTCATTCACTGGTGAAGGTATAAAATGGAGCGATCATGTTCGTAAACAGTTTGGCAC
>JAKSZT010054514.1:1197077-1248240 GCA_026826555.1 Tolypeutes matacus
CACATATATGCATATATATTTATATATCATTTTACAAATATTGGTATGTATTGTGAAAATTTTGATTTTTACCCACAATAAAAAATAAACAAATTAAAAACAAATAAATAAATAAATAAATAAAAATTTGATAAATTTGGAATATAAAAAAAAAAAGTTTAAAATTCAGGTGAAACAAAACAATAGTGCTAATCAATGTATTGGAATATGGTAAACCTGAGAGAAAAATGGGAATGATTATCATGAAATCCTCCTTTCGTGCGGAGGAAGCGGGTTGTGATTCACATGGGGGCTTCACCGCTGGAAATGTGCTCTATCAAGCCTGGTGTGTGGTTACGTGAGTGTTGGCTTAGTAATCACTGCTAAACCGCATGGATATGCAGGTTTCTGTGTATATGTATAGTGCACACGTACAAAAAATATATTTACCATGAATATGTATTTAACACAGGTTTGAATTTGTATCCAGAATATATAAGCAACTCCTGTAAACTAATAAGCAAATGACACCCATTGGGGGAAAAAATGGACAAAACAGCAGGTTTACAGAAAAAGAAGCACAAATGGTCCATCTGCATTTAACAGCTTTATTGAGATATAATTCCCATACCACAGAATTTACCCATTTAAAATGTACAATTCAATGTTTTTAATCATGTGTTTATTTACCTATTAGTTGTCTGGCATCCCTGCCCACCCCCCCACACACACACAAGAATGACAGATCCTTGAGGGAAGGGGCTTTGTCTTGTTCACTTGCTGTGTCTTAATCTCTAGAATAGTGTTAACAATAAATATTTGTTAACTGGGACAAAAGCAGTGGAGATGGAGAGAAGTGAATTGATTTGAGGGATGTCTGAGATCTGGAGATGGATAGGACATGGGGACTGAAAGAGAAAGCTGGGTCATGTCTGACTCCCAGGTTTCTGGTTTGGGCCATGTACTGGTTGGTGATGTCAATAACTGAGATATAGGATGCTGGAGGCTGAGCAGGATTGGGGACTACCACTATCTGGAGGTAGAATGGCATCTTCTAGTGAAAGAGCATCATAGAGGTAGAAGGCAGAAAAACTGGGCAACTCTGATCAGGTCACTGCACATTTCTGGGCCTGCTTTTCTTTTGTGAGGTGATAGGCTTGGGCTAAATCATTTCTGAGTTTGGACATACAGACTTTGGTAAATATGTCAAGTGCCTCACCTATGCTCAGCCCAACACACCAGGTGTGTTCTTCCTTTGCAACTCCTGACCCCACTGTTCATTTCTGTGTTCAGGGAAGCCAGGTGAGGGTAGCTCCTCACCACTGCCACTACCAGAAGTGCCTGCCCAGCAGTGATGGGTGGCACCAAAGGGCAGACAGACCTAGAGATGCCAGAGAGTTCCTCAGAGGCCTCATGTTATAGAATGGTAGGACAGGGAAGCGGCTGTGGCTCAATCAGTAGGGCTCCCGTTTACCATGTGGGAGGCCCTGGGTTCGGTTCCCGGGGCCTCCTGGTGAAGGCAAGCCTGCCTGCACGGCGTGGTTAGCTGACCCAGCGAGCACAAGCAGCAAGGGGGGGATAAATGAATAAATGAATAAATAGAATGGTAGGACAGAGACTATAAGTGAGAGCACTACACATGTTTATAGACTTAAGGAATAAGAAAACACAATAAAAGAGCAAAACACCTTAAAGAAAGAATGGGCAGATTTGGACAATATACAAATAAAAACTTCTAGAAATGAAAACAAAGTCATTGGAGTTAAAAACTCAAGGGGGAATGTACAGCAGATTAGAGACAGTTGAAGAGACATCTGGTGAAATGGGAAACAAATCTAAGTACACTACTCAGAATGGAGCACAGATGAAAAATGTGAAGAACTCAAGTAACAGGATGTATAGAATAAACATGTCCAACATGCCCCTAATAGCAATTCCAGAAGGGCAGAATAGATAGAATGTGGGGGATGTGTCATGTAAAAGTATAATGGCTGAGAATTTTCTAGAATTAATGAGAGACATGATTTATCAGATTGAGTCACAACATGATATAAATGGGAAGCATAGATAAATCCCCAAGCTGCAAACATCAGAGTGAAGATGCAGAACATTCAAGAGGAAAAGAATCACTTAAAAAGCTCCCAGAGAGAAGAGACAGATCACCTATGAAAGATCAGACTTAGGGGAGCAGATGTAGCTCAAGTGGTTGAGCACCTGCTTCCCATGTACAAGGTCATGGGTTCAATCCCCGGTACCTCCTAAAAAAAAATAAAAATAAAAAATTTCTAAAATCAGATTTCTATAACATCAATTATGAAAGCAGAAGATCATGGAAAAACATCTTCAAGGTGCAGAGAAAAAATAACTGTCAACCTAGAACCATCTACCTTGAATAAACTATCATCCATGAATGAACATGAAATGAAAACATTTTCAGACAAACAGACCCAAGTTCAGCACTGATAAACCATTGCTGAAAGGAGTGCTAAAAAGTGCATTGCATCGGAACTGGAAATAAAGCATGCTAGGAACAATGTCTCCCTTTTGCAAAGCTGCATCGACTTGTTCAAGAACAACTGATCTGCCTTTATTCTGAATGAAGTAAAGAGAGCAAATGTGAAAGCCAGCATCACTTGCACTTAAATCATTAGCCACAGAAGATTTTAGTTTTGGCTTTAGTTTAAAATTGTGTGATTAAATATTTTGATTTCTAAAAAATCTTAACACTTAACCATGTTGGTTTAAAACTATTTTTATTGCATGTTACTTGGACATAACTAATCTTTTCCTTATGCATTTAATACCTCACATTGGGCAGGATCTAAATACTGGGTTCTCCTGTAATTTGTCTTTAGTTATTAAGAAAGAGTTCAGGAAACATGTGCCTTCTGAAAACAAAAAAATTGCCTGGCACAGTTTGTTTAATTAATGTGTTACTGTGTCCACAGACTGAATATTTTAGGGTAGCGGTCGGATAGAAGAAATTATTCAGCCTGTTACAGGTAACAGATATTCCATTCCTTAATCAGGCAGTTTTTTTCTCCCTGTTAATCTCCTAGTGCTTTAGTCACCTTAAGTGTTTAGTACTATTTGTACTATTACAAAAGCAAGAACATCTCATGTGTCTTTATACACTTTTTTCAGCTCCATTTTTGTACTTGGGATTTAAATATTTTGAGGGGAGAGAAGTCTCTAAGGGTAGAGAAACAATATGGACTACTTGAAATGGCCAGATCTACATTCAGAACTGTGAGCCCCTCCCTCACTGGGAGTGGGGGATATATTGTGTTTCGGCTTTTTTACATAGTGTAAAATAAAATAATGAATCATGAAAAAAATAAATAAAAATTTTAAAAAGTGCATTGCAGAAAAAATTGATATCAGAAGGAGTAATGAGGTGCAAGATGAAATGAGAAACCAATAAATTGGTAAAATGTGGATAAATCTAAACAAGCATTAACTATATAAAACAATCATAACAATGACAACGAAGGCGAAAGAGACAAAGGAGGAGGAGAAGAAGAAAAAAATAATGATTAATTTGGAGAGGATGGAAACTGGACAATAATGTCATATAAGATGGGAAAGGGCAGTAAGAATTAAAATGCTTTTCTAAGGTCCTTTTGCAATTTGAGAAGAATATAGAGACAGTGATTGGTTTCAGATTTTTTTAGTCAGTTATGCTTGTTGAATACTTAAGAGTAACCACACACACACAAAATAGAATGACTAACTTCCAAAGCAGTAGAGGTGGGGGGGAATGAATTTAAAAATTTGATTTATTTAATAGATGGCAGAAAAAAGAAAATAAGAAGCATGGAAATAGAGAACACAAAATAAGATGGGAGGAATAAATCCAACTCTACCGATAATTACAATAAAAGGAAACAAAGGGAGGGCAGGGAGGAGTAGGTTCTCTGTGGGCAAAGCCCATCCCCCCCCAGCCCCCGTCAATAATCTTCTCGTGCTGTACGTTTATGGTCAAGGTTCCTGTGATGGAGAGGCCCCCATCAGGCTGAGGGTCCTTACCCCTGAGGCTGCCTGAGAGCCCACCCACCCCAGCCCGCAGGAGGGGGTGGGAGAACTCCCTTCTCCCAGCTCTGAAATCCAGTCTGTGTGGGCCCCAGCTCTCCCAGAGTCCTGCCACCTGGCCAAGCTCTGGTGGGCAGATTAGGTCATATGGGCCCCTTGGTAAGGTTGTGGGTGTCAGAGCCTCTTTCAAAAATTGAGGAAGTAGAAGGGACCCAAGTGTGGCCCTGCACGCTCACCTTTCCTGGTTCCGTAGCACAAAATAGATGCTCGATACATTTTAGTTCAATGAATGAATGAACACTTGAATGAATGAGTGAATTTAATTAATCAATCAATATAACCTCAGCCTCCACTATCTCTTTATTCTTAAATATATACAATAGACGGTATTCAGTCCTTTTCTCACTGGATATCTGCAGAATGTGACATCAAGACTGGGCAAAAGTCAGACTCACAACACTTGGCAGATGATGTCCCTAGAATGCTTGACGGGCCCTCCGTGCTGGAGATAGGAAGTCAGGGTTCTAGCAGTGGGGCCTGGGAAGACACAGTGTGGGAACCTCTCCCTAAAGGTGAGGCCAGCTTAGCAGAGGTTGCAAAGGGTGTACATGCCCTCTGCCGCCTCCTGCTGTTGGCGGCCTGGTGGCAACTCTGCAGGGAAGGGCTACCCGAAGATGCCACCACGCGCCCCCTGCCCCACTGCAGCCTGGCCCTGTCGGGTGACCCAGGGAGGAACCCCAGCTTCCGGCTTTCCCAAATGGACCTCCTGGCCTCCCTCCTGGCTGCCCGGACTTCTCAAAGCATTAATTGTTTGCAATGGATGCTCCCCACTTTCCTCAAAGTACAGTCCAAACCCCTTTCCACGGCCCACAGGGCCCTGCACGCCAATCCAGCCTTGCCTCCTGCCCCTCTCCCCTCGTGGCTGCAGACGGAGGCCCAGGGTCCTCCCAGCCCTCAAGGGAAGCTCTGTGAGGGCCACCCGGGCAGGGGCTCAGCCTTCCCAAGCCCCACCTTTCTGATGGACTCGACTGTGGGACAGCAAGGTGACCCCTCCCCTGTCTTCGCTTCCCCAGTGGCAGGTCGTGAGGAGCTGGAAGGGGAGAACGGGGGAGGCCAGGGGGGAGGCCTGAGAACTGGGTTTCCTTGCAGCATCTCCTAAAGCGATGGGGTGCTGGGTGACTGTGGATAAGGCCCTTCCTCTCGCTGAGCTCCTCGCTAGTGCGAGGACCCTGGGCAAGTTACTCAGTTCCTACTCTTTCATGACTCATCCATTCACGCACGTATGCAGCATGTGACGTCCAAACCTGGGGTCCACGCCCTCCATAGCAGGGTGAGGGGAGGACTGTGGAATTAGATGACAGAAGAATGCATCTTTACTTTCACTGATATCTAACTGAAATGCAGCACGAGGAATTATGAATGCAGACAGTGAAGCACAGCAAGATTACTGGTATCTGTGACTTTTGCCAAGAGAAATTCCAGATATTTTCCTTTCGAGTGACTGTGGCAGCAGTTCTCTCCAAATATCCTTTGCACTTGTCACCACTTCAAAATCATGCTAGATCTTATCATTTAACGCACTGATGAAGATGCACACATATTATGACATCACAAATTTGATTTTTAAAATATGTTCATCACTGTGTTTCAATAAAACTGCTTTCCTTTCTCATTCTCCGGATTTTCATTCCTGTATTCAGAAAGCTGTGCAGGAATGCTGCGGTGGCCCCTGGGGCTGTCGGAGCCCAGAGGATGCAGCAACTCCAGGTGGAGCAGCCATTTCTCAGAGGCTGCTGGGTGAGGCCTGCCTGGGCCCCTGGCGGCCCAGATGGTGAGATTCAGGAAACCAACCCTGCCGCCCCTCGCAGCCTGACCTGGGAAGAAAATGGGCTGACAACAGATATCTTCAGCTGTGGGAGCAGAGATGCTCTCTGCACTCTCGGTAGCTATGGAAATCCCAGGGTTTCCCTAGCAACAACTCCAGTTGGGCCTTGTTGCTAGGGAACGCTGGGATTTCCCAGGCTGCTGGGTGAGCAAGGCTGCTCTAGCCTGAGGGCCAAGGCACTAGCGCAGTTGTGGGTCTGAACCCCAGGGGCTGGCTGGCCCCCCTTGACTCTGGTCCTTTCAGAGGCCCCAGGCCCACAGACAAGTGAGAGGGGGCTGCCGATTTCTAGGCAGGGATGAGGATGGAAAGCAAATGAATTAGAAAGTCCAAATGGGCCCAGCGGATGCCAGGGAGTGGACAAAGCTGGGCTTTGGGAAGTTCTTCAATCTTCAAGGCCAGCACTTGGCTCTTTCCAAAGCATGTTCCTGAGATTATATCGCACAGCACACACCCACTGGGTTGCAAGAGAGGGCTCGAGATCAGAAGCAAGGCTGGCCTAGAGGGCGTGTGGCCTGTGCACACATCGAAGGGCTCTGCGTGCTGGCTTGAATGCTCTGTTGTCCCCTTCTCGAAGTTTTTAATAATCTTTAGACAAGGGGCCCTGAATTTCCGTTTTTCACTGAGCATCACAAATTGTGCAGCCCATCCTAGTTATAACCCCCATTGACAAGGGAGAACACTGGCGTGTAGGGAGTGGAGGTACTTGGCCAAGTTCACGTGTCAGGAAGCACACCTTAGTGCCCACCGCACTTCCCCTTGGCTCCTTTTGGGCACCAACGGCTGGAAGGTCTTGAGCCAAGCAGACCCTCACCCTGGGAAGGCACCCCCAGGGCCCCCAGGGCAGAAAGGTCGGGGTGGCCAGAGTCATGGTCCCCTCACTTGTTATGGGGTTAAACACAGTGCTGGAGGAAACAAGGCTTTCATAGGGGAGACCCAAGGCATCAAGGAAGAGCGAGTAGAATGAGGGCCGAGTGCTATCTACACTGGCCAAAAGGCAGAAGCAACCCGAGAGGCCATTGACAGACGAGTGGACAACAAAATGTGACACATACATACAGTAGATTATTATTTTGCCATAAAGAGGCATGAGGTGTCGATCCAAGCAACACTGTGGATGAACTTTGGAGACAAGTTGGGTGAAATAAGGCAGATGTAAAAGGACACTATTGTATGATTCCACCAACATGCAATATCGGGTATAAGCAAATCCACACAGACGGAGAGTAGATAAGAGGTTACCAGGGGCTGGGGAGAGGGGACATGGGAAGTTATGGCTGGATGGGGACAGAGTTTCTTCTGCTGGGGGTGATGGAAAATTCTTGGTCATGGATGATGGTGATGGTAGCACAACATCGTGAATGGAATTAATGACACTAAATTTTTTAAAATGTTCTAAAATGGAAAATACATAGATCATGTTCTCTATGTGACCAAATAAAATTTCTTTTTTAAAAAATAAAAGGATAAGGGCTGAGGAGGCAGCGGTGAAGCTATGGCGGGTGGTAGCAGCACCTGTGCTGCCAGGCCTTTAGGGGGCCCCGAAAAGGGGACAAGGTGTCAGCTTCCAACCTCTCTGGCTCCTGTAGAAAGTGGACGCTTCCCACGTCTTGGTCTCACCCAATTCCGAACATCTGGAGCCTTTCCCGGGCATGCCCACCCATCAGTTGGCCCGGGGGCACAGGCCTTCCAGCCCCATCACCAGCACATTTCTGCCCGGGGTTCCAGTTTCTCAATGCGCCCTCTGCCTCCTATTAAGCTGGCCACCCTGGCCACCTCCTTTGACAGAAGGCCTGTGGGACCACAGCGACATTTACTGGTCTAAAGACTGAACAGAAGAGTGGATGTGAAAGGCCTTTGCAAAGGATCGGGTATCTACCTATGTAAGGAGCTATCGCCCCAGAGAAAGCCATACCACGCCCCTGGAAAGCAAAACCACCTGCAGGTAGTTGAGGGGATTGAAATTGCACAGGTCTCGGGTGCACAGCTTGATGAGGATTTTGACAAATGCACACTTCCTTGTAACCAGCATCCGGGCCACAATGGTAGCTGGGGTTGGAAATAGAAATCCCTAGCTCTCTGCTACAAACCTTTCCACACCACGTGTTGGTCCCAGAGATGCAGACTTGACGCATAAGGCCAGGGGAGGAGATGGGACAAGAGCTATGGCCTAGAGGACAAGGGCTGGGACAGTCACGAAAGGTTCCCTTCTGGGGTTGACACTTAAGCTGGCTCTTGGAGGATAGGAAGGAGAGAGGGGAAAGGAGGACATTATAAACACACGGCTGTGCACAGGCTTCAGGGTGTTAAAGTGCCGAAAAAGCTCAGTGCCCACACAGCACGGGATGGCTCCCAGGGCCATTTGGGGTCAGGAACAAGAAATGACTAGAGATGAAATCAAGTTTCTCGGCTGGCTGAGAATCTGCTTCTGAGGCCGGAACAGTCAGTGCCCGTCTGACGTTCAGGTCAGGTTTTACTGCTTGTGGTCAAAGGCTGTTACAAAATACACGGAGCAAAGAGCAGGGGCCTTGTGATTCTCAAAGCAACACTGGGAACATGTGCGCGTCCGCACCTGAACGGTGACATTTCAGAGCAAGTTACCTAAAAGGGAATTCTCTGTGTACTATATCCCAGCACTAGTTGATGGAGGTAGCTGAAATCAGGTTAGCGCTGGTGTTTAAAGCAGTCAGTATCAAAGGGATTTGGAAAGTTATAAAATCTATATGCATCTTTTATCTCAGTGTCCCCAAAGGCCATTTTCTCCCTCTTTAGAGCTTTTGTTTATTTTGTCATCTGGAATGAATCTTTTTAAGCTGCTTTAAATCTTCCTGGAAAAAAAGAAAAGTCCAAACACACCCATGGGTGAGCCCTCCGTGCGTGCTTGCCTGTGTGCCTCATTTCACATCACTTCCGAGAGCACCCTGCCACAGAGCCTGGAGTCTGTTTCTCTGCTCTTTCCTCTGTTCCAAGAGTCCATTTGTTTTCATTTACCGTGGTTCCTTCCTTCCTTTTAACATTCAAAGAGTCTCAAGTCTCTCCCATTTAAATAAATATCGTCCTCCCTGAGGCCACTTCCACCTGATGCCCACTAGCTACTAACCTGCCTCTTGCACCCTTTCCCGGTCAAATTTCTCAAAACAGGTCTACCTATGTTGTCTCTTCCTTCTGGCCCACATTTCACCCCTCCAGCCACTGCAGTCTGATTTCTGCTCCCATCATTCCATGGAAATTGCTCTCGCTAAGATCACTTCTGACCTCAATACTGCTAAGTCCGAAGGGCAAGTTCCACTGTTGACTGGCTGGCACAGTGGCCTACTCCCCCATGTTCCCTAGCCTCTGGGGCCTTCCATTCTCTTGGTCTTCTTGCAGCCCCTTTCTTTATTTCCAGTCTCCTTTCTTTGCATCTCCTCTTCTTCCCACCCCTGAGGTTTCCATCCTAAGCTGCTTTCTCGTCACAGTCTCCTCAACGGCCACAGTTGTGGTTATTATCTGTGGCATCGACAAGGTTACATGTTCACCAGCTGCCATCTCCCTTTCTTCCAGAAACCCCTGTGATTAGGTATGGCCACTCAAACCTCACGCCTGACCCTCCACAGTCTCTCCCTTCGCTCCCCAGCCAGGTGCAAAGGATCTGGCAGCGACCTCAAGGGCTTAGGGGCCTGGGGAGCCGCTGGACAGAAGAAAGCCGAGCCCAAGCCCACCTCGCCCCCGCCGACTATAACGCGCATGAGAAACAATCCTTTATTGAGTCAGGTTGCTAAGATATGGCTATTCTTGAACACGGCAGTCGCCATCCTGACAAAGATGGATCCCCAAGCTAAAGACAGCCAAATATTTGAAGTCCAGCTATCACTGAGGATGATGCCCCAAATGATAGGCTAGAGATGTTTTCTCAAGTAGATTAGGGGGTCACAGATTCAGTCGTCATTTCAGTCAACACATATTTATGGAGTGCCTACTGGGCCAGGCCTGAGGTTGCAACAATGGCCAAAGAGCGACGCAGCCCTTGTGCTCCCCAAGGTGACCGCGAGCTGGATTGACGGCGGCTGCCCATATTCTCTTCTCCTGTGCCAGCTTTTAGGAATGTCCTCAGCATCAGCCACTCCACGCAAATGCACTCCCCTGAAAACTAAGTTCCTGGCATCTACTCTTTCCCCCTTGGTGAAAGGGTCCAGCTGGATCTAATATTATGACACTCCTTTCTCTTAATAATATTTTTAAATATAAGAGTCCTACGTGAGGGAAGCGGATGTGGCTCCCGTTTACCATATGGGAGGCCCCAGGTTCGATTCCCGGGGCCTCCTGGTGAAGGCAAGCCGGCCCGCGCGGCGCGGTGAGCTGATGCAGCAAGACCACCCAACAAAGGGAGACAAGCAGACACAGAAAAACACACAGCAAATGGACACAGTGAGCACAAGCAGCAAGGGGGGATAAAGAAAGAAAGAAAGAAAATCTTAAAAACAAGAGTCCTACGTGAATGTGTATTGTTTTAAGAAATTCAAACCCAGAAACAGAATAAGAGGAGGAAGCACCTTTCAGTGGAGCCTCTCCAAGTTCCCTCCCCTCTCCAGGGATAACGGCTCCTGAAGGTTTGCATCTGTGTCCTTAAGTAATTGCCCCTTTATAGCATGTCACGAATGTCAGTTTCTGTCCTTTCTGCCCACTGCACTGCTCCTCCTGTGCAGGCACTTCCACCACTTCTGAATTCTTGCCCTCCAGCTTCTCCCAGTGGTGTCCAGAAAGAGCAAGCTGCATTGGGTGATTTGGTGGCGCAGAGTGCATTTCCTAGGAGGTCTCAGGCCTCTGCCGGGCTCACCTCCTCCTATTACGTATTCCAGCAAGTCTTTATGCTCCCCTCTCTGGAATTACCCTCCTTTGTCGGAAAAGGAAAAAAAAGATTCGGTAAGATCTTCTCCCTTTTCAAGAAAACAACTGTCCAAAGATTCCAACCTGGAAACCAGGCAGTATTTGGTACGAGACTGCCCCCTGCTGGCCATGTGGCCCCCCTTGCAGGAGATCAAAACTAAGCAAGAAGAATTAA
This sequence comes from Tolypeutes matacus, assembly GCA_026826555.1. Taxonomy (NCBI): domain Eukaryota; kingdom Metazoa; phylum Chordata; class Mammalia; order Cingulata; family Chlamyphoridae; genus Tolypeutes; species Tolypeutes matacus. The sequence goes on from JAKSZT010054514.1 coordinate 1,208,012, forward strand.
GAAATCATGCAAGCCAGAGCAGAAAGAAAGAGACTGGGCCCAGCCAGGTACTAGTTGTCTGGGAAATCCCAGGTCTGGGAATTGGCAGCCGTCAGTCATGAGCTTAGACTAAGAGGACCTGAGAAGGCAGATCACAGCACACAGTGAGCCCACTGCTAGAGACTCTAAAAGGGAAGGTGGCTGCGAGAAGATGGGGATCTTAAAAAGGGGAAACCTGCCTCCACTACTTCAAATTTCAGAGCAAAATTTACCCCAGAAATTTCCTAATCTCAAATAATCCAAACAAGGTTAAAAAAAAAAAAAAAAGTCCACCCTGTGACTGTACAGGGAGGCCTCTAAGCACGTTCCTATTGTAAAGACACATACTCCACCCTCACTCCCAGAGGCTCCTCTCAGCACAGCGACCAGCACGGGACTTTCCAATGCAAGGCCTGTTACTTTCTTCTTCCAAACCTCGTGATGGGTCCCCATCACCCATAGGACCTAACCCTCACTTACAGGGTTGACGAGGCCTACTTGACCAACCCCTGCCTCCTTCTGCAACCTTATCTCCTGCCAGTTTCCACTTTGCTCACTGTGCTCCAGCCATGTGAGCCAGCCCCTCACTCATGCCAAGCCTGCTTCTGCCTCAGGCCCTTTGCACTTGCTTCCTTCTGCCTGGTACTCTCCCCAGATATCCACGTGACTGACTCTCCAACCCCCTTTCTGGTCTTTGCACTAATGTCACCTACTCAAAGAAGCCTTCCCTGGCCACTCTGTCTAAAATTGCACTCCCTCCATCCTTTTTCGACCCCTCACCCTGCTTTAGTTCCTTAATAGCCCTCTGGTGCTGTTATTTCTATGTGTGGACTTGTTTTCAGCCTGTTTCCTTCACTAGACTGTAAACCTCACGAGGCCAAGGGCTTTATTTTGTTCACTGAAGGGCCTGGAACAGAACAGGCCCTCACTATTTGCTGAAGGAACAAATAAATGAACAAATGCAAAAGAGAGGAGAGAACAGATTTACAGTGGTGTGAATCCCAAAGAAGCCTGTCACGGAGGCTAAAACCCAAAATGAACTGAGGCTTTCAACAAATGCTGAAGACAGAGAAGTAAAAGGCCTCTTAGTCAATGTGAGGAAGAGCGCAATTTCTTGGAAGAGAATCCCAAATCCTTTCTGTGGGCATGTTTCCTTCAAGAAGCTTGATCTTCCAACCTAAACTACTGCAGGCAAGGGAAGAGGGATGGCGGGGGATCCAGGAGAGTGGTGAGCTTGGTGGATCCCTGAGGCTCCAGGAGCCAAAGGCTGGTGGGGGTGTCTAGACAGGGACAAACATCCTCATATCCCAGTGCAGTCCCCAAGCGGCCTCATGGGACGAAGACAGGCAGGGCCGGGAAGCAGGCATGCTTCAGAGGATGCCTATGTGGACAGATAATGCCTAAACCAGGTGCCACACACACACACACACAATGCTATGGCCTGATGCCAGGGAGTTGGGTGTTCATCTCCAAGAGCCCAAAGGACAATGCCCAATTGCAGAGCAGTGGGTCTGAACCTCTTTTGGCTCACGGACTCTGAACAAATCCAATAAAAGCTACAGATCCTGCCCCCAAAGAAAATTGTCCGCTTGCACAGACACACGGAAGTTGTGTGTGCTTTTGGAAAGTTTAAAGACCTTCTCTGGGTGGTTCATGGGCCCCCAATGTCTAAGTGTCCCAAGTTAGGAACCCCAAAACTGCAACAGTGGGATCACTGATGTAACTCTGGAATCCTCTAGTTTAGGATTGCAGCCAAATTCTGAAATGTATTCATTCAACGAATATTTATTGAATGACTACCATGTACCAGGTCCTGTTCTGAATTCTTTAGATCTGTTAACTCAGATGAGGAGAGTCTTAGTTAACTTGCCGGCGGTGGCTCACTAGCAGGGGCAGAGCCAGCCATGGAAGCCCTGCCGTCCAGCCCCAGAGACGTTTCACCGCCACTCCACCGGGGCTCTCAAGAGCTGCTGTCTGTCTTTTCAGTTATGACTTGCTCGGCCCTTCGCCAGCTTCATCCTGCAAGCATTTCTCTTAAACTATATTACAGCAAGTTAGAAATACCCTCATCACTCTGCCCCTTCTCCCACTTCCCCCCAACCCCCCGTGCCTATCTGACTCATTTCATATTCATTGGCGCACCTTTTGAACCTATTTGTATAAGGGATTGCACAAACATCTTCCCATGTACACTATCTCACAAAGAGTTGAGCAGTGAGTGCCATGGCATAGAGTCCAAGATCAGGTTTGTTTCCTCGACAATGATGGTCAGGACCCTTAAAAGAACACAAAAAGCTTTTCAGTAAGAGAGAGGGATGAGATCAGAAATAAAATAAGGGTGGATAGCTCCAGAGACTGATGCCTTATCAGTGGGCTCTATTTTGGAATCTGTGCTCCTGAGAGTGACAGAGTTGGACTCAAATAAGTCCTTCCTGCACATGGCCCATCAGTCCCTTCTATTCAAACCTATATGTGAGGCTGGAGTTTGTAGGTGTACTTCCAGAGACTGGAGCCTCTGGCCTACCTATGTGCCAGCTGGGCCCGGAATATCGGTGGAGCTGCAACTCCTACTCCACAGTTCAATGGACTCACCCATGTCACCTGGTGAGGAGATGATGATGGACAACGGCCATCCCAGGGAATGGAGAGAGTCTGCAGCTGCAGGCAGGATAATCCCATCTACCGTATCCATGGGACATAGGCCCCCTCTCACTTGAAGGTGGAGTGGACATCACCATCCCAGACTCCTCATGATTGGGGGAAGAGCTATGGAGTAGAGTGGACTCCCTGGTATTCTGTTGTACACATATGGTGATTCTAGCAATGGAAGAAATTACAACAGTGAGGTGGAACCAGTGGCCACTGGACAGTTTGGGGCAGGGAAGGGAAAAGCAGTTGTAATACAGGGGCTTTTTCAGGACTTGGGAATTATCCTGAGTGACATTACAATGACAGATATAGGCCATTTGAGATCAGCATATAACATGCAGAACTGAGTGGAAGAGAGTGAGGTCTACAATGTGAACTATGGTCCATGCTTAGTGGCAAAGCCCCAGGATGTGTATATCCATTGCAGGTGAAAGATGTTTATGTGGGAGGGTGTGGGAGGTGTGGGAGGTGGGGAACATGGGAATCCCTGTAATTTTTGTGTAACAGTTATGTAATCTAAGCATCTTTTAAAATCTATAATTTTAAAAATCTCTAGGAGGCTAGAATTTTCTGAGTTCATGTACCCTTGCTGTAGGGTCGACAAAGTTAGTAAGGCTGATTATGGGCTGAATGGTCTCTCCACTTTATCATGCTCCAAGGCTGTTTGGTACCTCATCCATCTCTGGGAGGGAGCTTTGAGGGGGGTTTCAGAAGGAGAGAAAACAAATTTGTGGAAAGGAAGGGGGCAATACTTCAGTCGAGACAGTGGCAGAGGCATCAGTCCATATATAAAAATCAACTCCTGGGGGAAATGGATATAGCTTAGTGGCTGAGCACCTGCTTCCCATGCATGAGGTCCCAGGTTTGATCCCCAGTACCTCCTTAAATCCAACAAACAGACGAAAGAAGAAATTAATGTACTCAACAGACTAATCACAAGTAATGAGATTGAATCAGTCATCAAAAACCTCCCAACTAAGAAGCGCCTAGGACCAGGTGACTTCACAAGTTAATTCTACCAATCATTCCAGAAAGAACTAACACCAGTCCTGCTTAAACTCTTCCAAAAAATAGAAGTGGAAGGAACATTGCCTAACTCATTCTATGATGCCAACATCACCCTAATACCAAAGTCAAACAAAGACACCATAAGAAAGGAAAACTATAGACCAATCCCTCTAATGAACCTAGATGCTAAAATCCTCAACAAAATACTTGCTAATCATATTTAACAACACATCAAACGAATTATACACTATAACCAAGTGGGTTTCCATCCCTGGTATGCAAGGATGGTTCAACATAAGAAAATCAATCAATGTAATACACCACATTAACAGATCGAAAGAAAAAAATCAAATGATCATCTCTATAGATGCAGAGAAAGCATTCGACAAAATACAGCACTCTTTCCTGATAAAAACACGGCAAAAGATAGGAATAGAATGAAACTTCCTCAACATGATAAAGGGTATATATGAAAAACCCACAGTAAACATCATACTCAATGGTGAAATCCTAAAAGTTTTCCCTCTAAGATCTGGAACAAGACAAGGATGCCCACTGTTACAACTCTTATTTAACATTGTCTTAGAAGTACTTGCTCAACAACTTAGGCAAGAAAAAGATATAAAAGGCATCCAAATTGGAAAGAAAGAAGTAAAAATTTCACTATTTGTAGATGACATGAGCTTAACTACTAGGGAAATGGAAATCAAAACCACAATGAGATATCATCTTATACCCATTAGACTGGTGGCTATTAAAAAAACAGAGGAATACAGGTGTTGGAGAGGATATGGAGGAATGGGAAAACTCATCCACTGCTGGTGGGAATGTAGAATGGTGCAGCCATTGTGGAGGACAGTTTGGCAGTTCCTCAGGAAGCTAACTATAGAACTGCCATATGATCCAGCAATCCCACTGTTTCATATATACCCAGAAGAATTGAAAGCAGGGACATGGACAGATAAATGCACACCAATGTTCACAGTGGCATTATTCACTGTTGCCAAAAGTTGGAAGCAACCCAAGTGCCCATCAACAGATGAATGGATAAGCAAATTGTGGTATATACATACAATGGAATATTACTCAGTTATAAGAAGGAATGCAGTAATAACACACGGGATAACATGGATGAATCTTGAAGACCTTATGTTGAGTGAAGTAAGCCAGGCACTGAAGGACAAATATTACATGACCTCACTGACATGAATTAAACAAATTGAGCAGACTCACAAAGCTAGAATCTGGAAGACAGGTTATCAGGAGACAGAAAGGGAGTAGAGGGTGGTGAGCCAGTGCCTATATGGGCAAAACCTATGATAAGTTGGAAGGATGTAGTTGTACAGTGGATGGGCATGACAGTGGTGTAGTGATGCTATTGGGTTCAGTGGTGCTGGTCTGTGAGGCGGGTGTGGTGGGAGGGTTGGGTTGGACTATTCATGGAGCTGGAGGGAGGGTCATGGGAATGAGCAAGTGAAGTCTGGGGATTTGTAGGTCTGTGGTTAAAACTGCAATGTTGGAAATGTTCTTTTGGCAAATATGGCAGGGGAGGGTTACTGGTGTAGGGTGTTGAATGTGGGAGGGTATTTGGGATAGGGCGTACCTGGGGCAGGCGTCTATGGAATATGAAAGTCTTCGTCTTGTCATAGTGTATTACATCAGTGGGTGGAGACCCACAGAATAAACAAGAAAATATCAACTTTCCATCATGGGGAGTCCTGCTATGTTCTCAATTAGAAGAACAAGAATTCCTTGAGAACATAGGCAGTGCCTAATAAAAGAAAACAGACCAATATGTCAAGCCCTCAATATTATTGCAAGTAACTATGAATCTTATTCTTCAAAAAGTGAAACTTGGTGGTTACCATAGGTTCCAAGGGGAGGGGGAGGAAAGAATAGAATAGATGGAACATAGGACATTTTTAGGACATTAGAATTGTTCAGTATGACCTTGCAATAACAGATACAGGTCACTTCAAATTTCGGCAAAATCTATAAAAGCATACTATCAAAAATGTAAACAATAATGTAAACCATTGACCATGGTTAGTAGCAATGCTTCAATATTTGCACATCAATTGTAACAAATGTACCATCTGCTTGTAAAATGTTATTAATAGGGGAGAGGGGAAAGCGGGGAGGATGTTGGATATCTTTGAAGATAAAATGAAAAAAATAAGACACTGGGGTAATATATGGAATAAAATGTCACTGTACATACAAGACAACAGATCTTATAATGATGAAAAACACAATGTCTAATTTTTTTATTTTTTAATTAAAATTTAAATTTTTTATACTTTATTGGTTATTTCTAAAATTATTTCATTTTCTTATTAATTTTATTTGCTTATTTTGTTGGCTTCATTTTTGGAGAGGTTTTGGATCACAGAAAGGTCACAACTGTGGCAGAGGAGGTCACTGGTGCGGGGTGTCAGGGATGTGGGGATGCATGGGAAGGGGTTCACCTGGGGCAGGCCTCTAAGGCATATGAATATGGTCATGGACATTGTCTTGGTGGGTGGAGATCCACACAATAACCAAAAGAATATTGAATTCCCATCTTGGGAAGTTCTGCTAAATTCTCTAACAGGGCAGCAAGAATCCCCTGAGGGCAAGGGCGGTGCCTAGTCAAGGAAAACAGACCATTACACCAGGCCCTTGATATTGATGATTGTACTTATGAACCTTTTCTTGTGAAATTGAAACTTAGCCTAGTATTGTATAAAGCCTCCTTGTTGCTCAAATGTGTCCTCTCTCTAAGCCAAACTCAGCATGTAAATGCACTACCTTCCCCCCCTCCCCTCGCCCTGGCATTTGAGACATGACTCCCGGGAATGAGCCTCCCTGGCACCAAGGGCTTATTACCAAGTGCCAACTAGTAATGCATCTGGGAAAAGACCTTGACCAAAATGGGGAAATGGTAAATACAAATGAGTTTTTATGGCTAAGAGACTTCAAAGTGAATCAAGAGGTCATTCCAGAGGTTACACTTATGCACGTCTCAACAGGATCCCATAGACTGCCACAGTAAACAGTGCCTCAAACAGCAGGGCTCCTGAGGGCTCTAGAGACATATAGACACTATAGGCAGGGCAGACAATTTCAGGAATTTGGCACCCTGTCAGTGGGCCTTACCTTGGAATATATGCTCTCCAATGTAACAGAGTTAGACTCATTTATAGTTTCCCTACACATGGTTCTTCTGCCCCTTTTATTTGAACCTATAATTAGCACTATGCTTGTTAAATATATGTCCCAGAGACTTAAATCTTTGATTCATCCATGGGCCAATTGTGTCCTGAATTTCAGCAGAGTTGTAACACCTACTCTCCAGTACATTGGACTCACCCAGGACAGCTAACAAGAAAATGATGGTGGACAACGCCCATCCCAAGGAACAGAGAGTATCTGCAACTGCAAGCAAGACAGTCCCATCCATCTGCCCCATGGTATCTAAGCTCCCTCTCAATTAGAAGCCAAGTGGGCATCACCATCCCAAAATCCTCAAGATTGGGGAATGAATGATGGACTAAAGTAGACTTACTATTATTCTATTATAGACTTATTATTAGTCTAGCAATGGAGGAACTCTTATCTTTGATATAAAGCAGTGGCCATCAGAGGTTCTGAGGGATGGAACAGGGAAGAATAGGTGTAATATGGAGGCATTTTCAGGACATTGGGGTTGTCCTGCATGACATTGCAGTGACTGATACAGGCCATTGCATATTTTGTCATAACCTAAAAAATTGTGCGTAACAGAGTGTAAACTAGAATGTAAATTATAATCCATGGTTCGTAGCAATGCTTCAATATGTGTTCATCAATTGTAACAAATGTACCACACTAATGAAGGATGTTATTGATGTGGGAAAGTGTGGGAGGGGGAGGGAGTGGGAATCCCTTATATTTTTTATGTAACATTTATGTAATCTAAAGCTTTTTTAAAAATAAAACAAATAATTAAAAAAAAAAAAACCCTCTCATTGGGGAACAGATGTAGTTCAGTGGTTGAGCATCTGCTTCCCATGTACAAGGTCTCAGGTTCGATCCCTAGTACCTCCTTAAAACAAACAAATGAAAAAAAATAAACACCAACTCTGATTGGGGAATGGATGTAGTTCAGTGGTTGTGCACCTGCCTCCCATGTACAAGGTCCTGGGTTCAATTCCTGGTTCCTCCTTAAAAAAAAAAAAAAAAAAATTTCCCAAATTTAAAAAAAAAAAAACCTCTATGTCAGCCATTTTATATCATTACACAACATGCAGAACTGTGTGGAGAGAGTGTAGACTACAATGTGAACTATGGTCCATGCTTAGTGGCAAAGCCCCAGGATGCATTTATCAATTGCAATGAATGTGCCACAGTAATGAAGGATATTTATGTGGGAGGGTGTGGGAGGTGTAGGGAGCGGGGCATATGGGAATCCCTATATCTTTTGTGTAACATTTATGTAATCTAAGAATCTTGAAAAAAATAAAATAAATAAAATATATGTTTAAAAAAAAAAAACACTCTACGTCAGGGGTGACAAACCTGGGTGCTTCTTAAGGCCAGAGCATCCAAGTTAGGGGAGAAAGGACACCAGGCTGGTGGACAGTGACTCTCAGGGGCAGGAGTGGACCAGCTCCACGCATGGCTGGGGGACACTATGGATTGTGTGCCCATCAGGAGCTGGGCACCTGACACTCATTAGCTCCTTTCAACCCTTGTTTTCTAGAGGAGGAAGCGAAAGCTCCGGAGGGTTACAGTTGGTGAGCAGGAGCAAGATGAAGCAGGTGTGACTGAATGCAAAGGCCACGCTCCTTCCATGAGCAAGACGGAATGTCAGATGCTCTTGGGAAAAGCCGGGACAGAGGAAGCAGCGAGGAGGCCAGGACAGCGATGCAAATGTGCACTGAGATGCCAGCTTCAGAAATGAAAAAGGAAACGGATAGAGCAGAGTGGGCGCTGCAGGGAAAGTCTTGCTGACATACCAGCTGTTCAGGGCAAAGAGCAGAGAGGAAATGAAAATGACAAGCAGCCTCTAGACCAAAGTGATCAGAAAGAAAAAGGTGAGAGGCAGCACAAAGAGGACACCGGGAAAAGAAGGCAGCGGCTGAGTGGAAAAGCTGGAAGAGGGGGATTTCAGTTCCACATACATCCAGTTCTCATGGGGCTGTTCTCAGAAATGAGCCTGGAGTCCCCGTGAGGGTGGAGGTGGGGGGGCGTCTGATGGAGATTTGGGTCATCTGTAAAGAGCCATTGTTTTCAATGATGTCACAGAATGACATAGCAGATGCTGTCACTGCTTCCCAGCAGTGATCAATGCATGCTGATTGTGTTTGCTACAATTGAAGACACACACTATCCCAACAACTTCTGCCATGGAGAAAGTTGAGCAGAGCAGGTCGCGAGGAGAGCAGAGAGCAACTTGTGAGAGACTCAGCAAAATGGGCTGCAAACAAGGGTAGTTCGTGGCCGGCGTCACGAGAGGGCAGGACACAGTTCTCGGCCAACCCAGGGGGGGGGGGCGTTTGCGACTGGAGTAGTGGGAGCTGGAATTGCCGTTGTGGGTCTATGACTCCCTCTGAGTGTGCTGCCAAAAGTCACAGCGTTTGAAAATGTGATTGGAGCACAAAATAAAGTCGACTAGCCCTGGCGAGGGGCTGCAGGTGAAACCAGAGGCTCCGTCGAGAGAAGAAGAGCTGGCCCTGGATTGAGTTTGGGGCTTGGCGGAAGGAAAGCCAGCAGATCTGGGCACTTGAGGCTGCGCTTGGAAGGTGAGCGTTCCTCTCAGAGCCCGATTTAATTTTGGGGAAACCCCTCCCAGTAGCTGGTGGCGATGCCCACATGAGCAAGTGACGGTCCTTGAAAGGCCTGGGTTAGGACCTCAGAGTCTAACTGCTAGGTTTCCTAAAGAGGAGGTTAACCAAGGGAAAATGTTCAAACGTGCCTTTTCTTTCTTGTCTTCCCAGCCACTGTAGAATTTTAAAGATCAAAACAGCTAAAACCAAAAACATGTAAACTCTCACAGAGAGTGAAAGGACCTTGAGAGGCCACCTAGAGAAGTTGATCTGCATTTCAATGTCTTGTCAACACTGCCTGCTGCGACAGGAACTAAACTACCTTCTTTATTTAAACAACTTCTTAGATGCTTCTTATACCAAGCCTGAGTACGTCAACCGACGGAATCCAGTGTTCATAGTGGTTTTTAATACTTTGGAATAAAGAAAAGACTAAGTCATGGGACAGTTCTTTCAAGGAAGCCTTTTGCATTAGTCAGGGTTCCCCAGAGAAAGAGATACAACAGATTTACATCCTGTGTGCGCACACACACACACACACACAATTGGTATGGAGTTTCTATTTGGGGTGATGGAAAAGTTTGGGAAATAGATGATAGAGATGGAGGCACAACTTTGGGTATGTAACCAACACCACTGAATTGTATGTTCAAAAAGGGATATAAAGAGAAATTTTAGGTTGTATATGGGTTACCACACACAGACACACAAACCCAAAGAACTGTAGAGCACAAAGCATGAACCCTAATGCAAACAGTGGGCTAAAGTTAATAGTATGGTTATAACAATACTGTTTCATGAATTGTAACAAAGTTGCCACACTAAAGCAAAATGTTAATAATAGGGTGTGAATGGGGGGGCGGTTTGAAGCTGTAGGTACCCCAGAAAAACATGTTCTTAAATCTAATCCACTCCTATGGGTGAGAACCCATGGTTAGCAGGATCTTTTGATGAGGTGACTTCATCCAGGATGGGACTTAATTCTCTTAACTGGAGCCCTTCATAAATGGAATGAAGAGAGAGACAGACAGATAGACAGGGAGGAGGAAGCTGGAACGGAACCCAAAACAGAAGGAAGAGACCGGGAGACACCACCACGTGCTGGCAGCCAAGCTTCAGCTTCACCTTGATCATGCCTTGATCTGGCCTCCAAACTGTGAGCAAATAAATTCCCATGTTCAAGCCAACACATTTCATGGTATTTGCTGGAGCAGCCTAGGAAACTAGTACGGGACTATATGGGAATTCTGCTCTGTCCGCATGATGTTGCTGTAAACCTACAGCTACAGATAAGGAATTGGCTCATGCGACGGTGGGGGGTTGGAGACTCCCATAAAGGTGATGCTGTAATCTCTCTCTCCTTGCTGATCCTGAAGGTGACCAACTGCTTACAAGTGCAAATTCCACCTACAAGATACCCTCCTACTGACCAAAGGCCAAACACCTGGACACCACAGCCAAGTCGACCCACGAGGTTCCCCATCACACTTAGTCATGAAGGAGGCCCACAAGGCCCAAGCTGAACTGGCCTCTGCCACCACTGTCGCTCACCCACACACTCCTGACTTTTGGGTCAGGCCGACACGAGCTGACCTTGGATCCCTCTCCATCCTCGTGCCAGCCACTCTTCTACAGTTCCCTCCTTCTTCTGCCCTTCCCACTCCCCTTCCAGTTCTCAATGTCCAACCCCTCTCCCAACCCATAGCTGTCTGGTCCATCTCCACAAGACCCCACCGCTGCTACCGCTCTGTCCCCAACCCCCAACATCCTAAACCATCTGGGACAGCCATACATGAACTGACATCAGTTCCCTCGCCCTCCCCACCCCCTGCTCCCCTACATCACTCTGGTACAGCCTAACTGGATCTGAAATCTGCTTCCTCTCCCTCCCCAACCCCCCCCACTGCCACACACCTGCCCCACGTGTTACCCCCTGTACTCCTTCTCCTTCCACAGCCTCCTGACTCCCCCAACATCTGTGGCCCAGCCTCACATTGCTTCATCTCTGCTCCCTCTCTGTTCCCATCCCCTCCGCTGGACTGCTTATCCACCTGTTCTCATGGGTGCCGAGCATGGATATGGGTGAACGCCATATGCTTTGCATCCCCAGCTTCCTCGCCATGCTCCCTGTGCCCCTGAGATCCCTGAGAGACTATTTCACTTATGGGAACACTAAGCAAGGAGGAACTAAGGAGATGTCCAGGGCCACAGTAAACAGTGAAGCAGGAGGCAATGCCCAAGGCTTTTCACTCCTTTCCAATATAGCTTTCATCAGATCATATGCCTTTTGCTAGAAAACAGCGATACAATGAAGGTCAAATCCTTCCAGGAGACACTGCCAACTAGACTTGTGGGACAGTTCACCAAAAAGGCTTCGTGTACCCACATTTTAACAGAACTTACATGATAAACATAGCAAAGGAAGGAGTGAGCGCTAACATTTCTGATACACCTCCTTCTCAAACACGCCAAAGCCAGGCCCTGGCTGTAAGTTCTCACCTGACCCTCATCAATTATGGGCCTCCAGCTGGTCTGTGCCTTCCCCCCAGTGTTGCCCAAACAGCAGTCCCTCCGCAGGGGATTTGTTGGGGGGTTGTGCCCAAGTCTTCCAGGATGCCAGGCTCCAGGGACAAAGTCCCAGGATCATGCCTCAATGTGCTCCCCAGCTAGGGCTGTCAGTTCAAATGCAGGATGCCCAGCTAAACTTGAGTGGCAGAAATAATGAATAAACAACAGAACATCCAAATGGGGCATACTTACATTGAAAAAGCAGTCGCTGTTTCTTGGAAATTCAAATTTACCTCAGCATCCTTTTTTTATCAGCTAAATCTGGCAATCTTATCCCGAGGAGTTAGAAGGCACCCAGAAGTTTGCAAACCCAGTTCTCTGCCTGTCCACTTGTGGAGGACAGAGGAAATCCCATCGTGGTCGTTTTTCGCTTTCCATCGCCCCTGCCCCTTCTGGCTCCCTACCCTCACCCAGGGTTTTTCTTGCAGGTCATCCTATAAGAGGTCAGGAAGACACTGGACAAGGCGACTCAGTCTAAGGCAACTCCAGGATCCCAGGAGCTACCACAAGCAAATCAGCTCACCAGAACTTGACTGACTGCAATTCATAATAGCCTGGGTTCTCCATATTTGTCTAAGCCCAAGTTACCAAGGAGACTCTCTTTCACTTTGCCAAAAGTATTTTTAGAGCATCATTTAGGCTTAGGCAAAATGGAAATTCTACTAGCTTTATGGACAGGAGGGTTCTCAAGGCAAGAAACAATCCATGTCAGGAAAATAGCAAAGAATCAGTTCATTTTATGTCTATGACCTGGGAAGGAGTTTTGTATTTGCCAGGAAACCTTTCACATAACTCATCCTTAGAGAACAGCAACTCAAAATAAGAAAGGCTTTATTTTTAAGATAAAAGCAATAGCACAAGCAAATATCCAAATGCCAGAGAGAGATTCCATTGGGCTTTATAAAAGAGAATGGCATTCAGGTGTCATCTAAAAGCCAGAACCACGGAAGAGCTGTCTGCTGCTTGTGGCAACATGGGTACAACAAGTGCTTATCTAAGAAGCCGTTCTGCATTCGGACATAGGTTGAAATGCACAATAAGAGTGAAGCAATGCAAGGCAAAACGGCAGGTGGATGGAAGTTTTACAATCCTTGGCTCCACTCTAACGTGGTCTAGTCCGGCTTCTGAGAATGAAAACGATCAGCAAGTCATTTTACAAAGACCGTGAACATCAGAGGACACTTTGGAAAGTCTAATACAGAAAATGGAGGTTGTTCCTAATGTTATAGAGAGAGATCAGTGGGCAAGAACGAGTTTGCTCCCTAAAGAGATTTCACACAATGACAGGCGCTAAATCTCGTTCCATGTGCTTGCTGTAGAAAAGACGATATTGGTTTCAATAAAGGCTGGTCTTCTTCATGATCCGCAGGAACTCTTGCTCATTGACTTCTCCATCTCCATCTCGATCGGCTTCATCGATCATTTCCTGCATGAGAGAAAAGAATCAGATTAGATTAACTCATAAACTAAAAATCAAGGAAGCGATAGGCTTTTAATAATGCTCCGTGAAGACACAATGGAGTCTGCCCATAGGAAATGGGCGGCTTTTCATAAGAGCTCAATTCCTGGGCAGTTATTGGAAACCTGGAAGGGAGGCGCTTGAAGAACACCTTGACTGGGGGTGTTTATGAAACCAAAAATTCTAAGTCAAGTTGTACATATGTGCATTCTCCCAGGAGGAGAGTCCACAGGTTTGTCAGATTATCACTCCTTGATATTAGTGGTCAGCAGAGGGGCAAGAGAACACTGACTTTCCCTAAAAGAGAAAGTGTAACCCGCCTGGCGCTTTACAGACCTGCAGCTCCTCATCGGTGAGGTTCTCTCCCAGCTCTTTAGCTACACGTTTGAGATTTTTGAAAGAGATCTTCCCAGTTTCATCATCATCGAAGAGCTTGAAAGCTTTCAGGATTTCTTCTTTGGTATCTTTCTCAGACTTAATAAGCAAAACATAAAAACGTTTGAGAAGTGTTGTGGTTACTCGTATCCTGGAGCCCGCCTCGTCCAAGCACCCTCCCTTTTTCAATAATGTAACTCCAGTCCAGACTGGCACAAGTGTTAGGAAGCTCTCCCCAGTGTGCATTTTGGCCTCAGGGCCAAAGTAGGTAAGCCAGGTTTGCCAAGCCAAGGTGACATTTGCTCCCTATCCCACTCCCATAACCATTTCATAACTGGCTCAGAGTTCAGAAGGAAGAGGCATCTGCTTGGTGCACAAGCCAAGAAAATCTTGAGAAACAGGCAGGCACAAGGACTTGTTTGGGGACGCTTTAAAAGCGTGATGCCTGAGAGACTAGGAAGTGCGGAAGAACTACATCCCCTATGCAGGCTTCTGAGTGAGCCCCCTCGGCTGAGGCCACACAGAATGAAAAGCCAGAGAGAAAAGAATTTCAAACTTTAAAGTATATGGACTTCACTCCATATTTGAATCTAAATACAGAAATTACTTCATTGAAGGAAAGCCAATACAAACTGCAGAGTTTACCTGAGAAAAGATAGTATTTCAGACCAAGAATTAGGATACTTAGATTCTACTTGGTTTTCTCTGAGGTCCCAGAGTCACAGGAGGGTAAAATGCCTTCAGTTAATAAGGGAAAGAGGGCTTGAGATTGGGGAGAGACTTAATTTCTAAAAGATCTGATGATGGGAGGTACTTTGTACTGTGAACAGATGAGGCATTTTAATATTGCTGGTGTTTCTAGGTTGTACTGCTTCAAGTTACTGTCTTGACATGTCAGCTGGAAAAAGATAACAGCAAGAACAAGTGACAGCAGTATTACTCTTTGCTCACTTACCATTTTCTGAGTCATCACAGTCAAAAAGTCACTAAAGTTCATTTTTCCTGTCCCTTCCTTATCAATTTCACATATCATTTTCTTGATCTCTTCTTTCTTGGGTTCAAAGCCCAGCGCCCTCATGGCCACCTACAATGAAAACGGATGCCATCTCAACATGCAAATCTAAACTTAGTGGGAGCAAAAATGGCAGTGTAGACAACATTAAGTCAACATCTGATACAATAACCTTAAAATGACAGGAGCACACTTTAACAGTGATCTTATTGATATCTGTAAATCAGTTTGATTCAGTAACACTTGAGGGAGGTAGAGACAGGAAAACAGACCACAGGGCATCCTCCCCTAGTACTCTGGGCAGGAAGAAAAGGGAAAAAATGGATAGAGAGGTGATGAAAATGAAGACAGGGAAAAAGTAAAGGGGCAGGGGAAAAGTCAAGGCAGTGTGGCAGGAACGGAGAACACTTGCCTTCAGTTCTTTAACATCTATGGTTCCAGTTCCATCAGCATCAAAGAGATCAAAAGCTTCCCGGATTTCCTGCTTCTGCTCTTCAGTAAGCTCAGGCTTAGGACTCATCCTTTTTCGCTGGGCAGCTGATGCCATGTTGGCCTTCTTAAAGCTGGAGGCCTTTTGACATTATGCAAACACATAAGCACAAGATGACATAACGTAGTCCATATTTTACATAAGCTAGTTGCAGACAACCATGTCTATTTTTAAAATATTTTATACTAAGCAATCCCAAAACTTCGCAAAGGAGGGGAGATAAGAGGGTTCATTGGAAAGAACAATGAATTTTAAGTGAAAGTCGCTTACTACCTTTGTGGAGAAAAGGAAGTTAACAGTTTTCCGAGCCTCCACAGCCTCATCATTAGAGTGGCGCTAAACCTCCCTCCAAAAACCACTGTGAAAAATACATTCACTAGCATTTATAAGAACATGGCCAGGGTGCATCCCCACCCCCACAGCTCACAGAATGCTCCACAAGTCCAACTGATTCTGAAAAGAACTGTCAAAGGCATCTTAGAAGAGTCAGCCTTCCTTGCCCCTTTGCCTCACCTCCCCACTCCGTGCATCTCTATCATCCCCTCCCCTTCTACTTTGCTATTATTTCTAGAGGCAAAGGGATCCTTTGTTCTTTTGGACACCTCTTATTGAAAACCATCCAAAAGAGAGCCAGCCAATGAGCTGCCTCTGTGTCACTGTAGAAACAACCAGCTTTCCCTGAATTGGGGGCTCGGATCCTAGTTCTGGAAATGTCGTCACAACGTCCCCTCGAGGTACTCGGGTTCCCTCTAAAGGCTCTGACTTTGTGTTTTGCCAAATGTTACCAAATTGTTCGGATTTAAATTGTCTCAGGATCGGGTCTTAAAAATAAATCCTCTAGGCACATTTGTGCCTTCTCCAAGAAGCTCAACGCGTTTCACGAATGTCTTTAAGTTTTTAAAGACGTGTTAACCACAAGACTGTAAAGCTGCCCCCAGCTCTGTGCGGAAACTTCGGTAGCGCTAGGCTGCCTTGTTAGCCAGAGTCTGAGACGGGTCGAGGCCTGCGAGGAACCCGAGTGTTCTTTATCCAAGGACAGTAACCGAGGGGAGCCCACGACAGGCTGGGGCAGCCCGGGGGAGCGTGGGGACCGGCTGTGGGTGACGGGGAGGAACAGGAGCGAAGCACAGGCCCAGCGGGGCGGCCGGCATCTCTACCCTACGCTTCCGGCACACAGCTCGGAGGAAGCAGGGGTGCGCCAAACCCAGAGACGCGCAGCGGGGGCTGCGGCGCTGCGCCGGGGCCTAGAAAAAGCTCAGCCTCGGTACGCGGGGCGCGACCCGGCTGCCGGTACTCACCATCGCCAACGCACTCCACAAGCCGTTGTTACGGCAACGGACGTACACACTCACCGGGCGCCTTTCCCACCGCGCTGCGCGCGCGGCCCGGCGCCCCATTGGTGGGCCTCCCGCCGCCGCCGCTCCCAATTGGTCTAGGGCAGGGGCGGGTGGGGTTAGCCCGGCAAAACCCAGGCCGCGGACAGGAGGCGGTGCGCTTGCGGCCGAGGCCGAGTTTCATTGGTCAAAATCTCGGCGCGAGCGCCGATTGGCTGAGCCGGCGCCGAACCGGGCCAATCCTATTGGTGGAGGGGCCTCTGCCGATTCTCGGCTCACGCGGGAGGAGAGAAAGGGCCGGCCGGCCCGGGCCGGGCTTTTTCCGGTGCGCGCGGCGGGCGAGCTGAGGCGGGCCCGGGGCTCCGGCAGGCGGTAAGGAGCGCGAGCCGGCCCTCGGGGGTCGCCTCGTGTCGGCGGAGGGCAGGGCGGGAGAGCAGGCGCCTGGGGGGCGCCAGGCTGAGTTAGAGCAGCACTTCCGAGGGGTTACGACGCCCGGGGAAACTGAGACCCAGAGAGGGAAGGGGACAGGCCGAGCGTCGCCTCCGAGGTTCGCGAGGACGGCTGGGCCTTAGAAACGGAAGCCACCGCGTACCAGGCCGTACCCCTGCACGGGCCTGGGCTCCTTCTCCTTCGGGAGTACCCTAGCCTGAGCCAGACGAATAGTCCCCAAACCGGGTTCCAGGAAAGGATCACTTTAGGTCCCCCGTGGCTACAGCCCAGGAAGCTGCGCTAGGGACCTTGGGGAAGGACTTGGCAGGGAGTGAAAGAGGTGTAAGCATGTGAAGATGGGGGAGGGCATCAAAATACCCTCTTTTGGACACCCAGACCCTCGAGGCACCCGGGGGGGAGCAATTCGAGGCCGAGTCGCCATCCTGTGCAGAGTCACAGAGGAGTTGGAAAGTCGGGGCATGATGGGAGGATTCAGAGGGGCTCGGGCAAGGGTATGGGCTAAAACGGGGCTGTAGAGGTGGAGCTGGCCGGAGGTCCAGGGACCTGCCCTCCTTAGCCAGCCCAGGGTCAGAGAACTCAGTGGCTCCCAACCCTTCCCTGCTTCCCCTCTAGGCATCCGGGCAGTAAGAGGACAGAGCACAAGTTGCTGGGACTAGCGCCCAATAAATGGAAATGCCCTTTGCCCTCTTCTCCTTTGAACAGTGAACCAGGTTCAAAACCTCTGGGCCATAGTTGACTCTTCCTTTCCCTGTACATCTCCCCACTCCCTCCCATATCTAGCCTCCACTTTCTATCATTTCTACCCCTGAAATGCCATTCCTTTTCTCTTTCTCACCTCTGCTGCTTCTCTCTCAATTCAGACCATCCTCAGCCTTCTGACTCAGCGTGGCCCAGCATGACCGGTCCCCTCCATCACCTCCATAACTGCTCTCCTCCTCCTCTTCCCTGGCTGACTCCAGGCCATGAGGCCTCAAATGTGCCAGGCACTGTCCTGCTCCAGTTGTCCCTGCTGCTGGCCCCGCCTCCTTCCTTTCATCCTCTGGGTCTTTGCTCAGCCCTTATCTTCTCAGCAGCCTATTTAACGCTGCATGCCCATGCCCCCACACCTGGCTCTACTTTTTTCTCTTCTGACTTATTGTCTATTTTTACTTCATCGCCTCCCTGCTCGAAGGTAAGCTCTGTGAGGGCAGGGATTTTTGCTTTGTTCACTGCTGGTACTCTAGTGCCTGAAAGGCAAGGGGCCATGTTTTAGGCACTCAAATCTCAGTTGAATGGCAGGTGGGTGTCCCCCAGTTTCCCACCTCCCGCCCATCGAACCTACCCTGTGATACCAGGTTAGTCTCCCCAGTGTGCAGCTCTGGTCAGGTCCCTCCCCCTTTCTTACACCTTCAGAAGCTCCCAGGAACAAGCATACTTCTCTGCCTTGGCTGGGTACCCTCCTCACTGTCTGCAGGTGAAAAGAAGGAGCAGACGTCCTCCCTCACGGATCTGTGCTGCTCAAACAAGGCTCCTGCAAGGTTTCGCAGACCAGCCTCTTATCAAAACTAAAACCCAAACAAAGCCCACTTTATCTTAAAATATAGGCAAACGCTTTTCAAAGTTGTTAAGTTCTGTGAGTCAGATAAGAGTTTTGCCGATAGCTGAGTTGTCTCTAGGGGTTGGGATGTCCAGGACCAGCTGAGGGAGTGAGGTGGACCCCACTGCAGACCTCCCCACCCAGACCCACTGTCTCATCTATAGCCGAGTTAACACCAACATCCAAGGAAAATAAGGCCACGGAGAGCCCCGGGCTGGGGAAGTTGTTAAGGCTGACACATCCGGAGCCTCCAGTCTTGTGCATATTCCAAACACTTTGTGTTTGTCCATTCATCCATTAAGGGTCACTTGGGCCACGTCCACCTTTTGGCTGCTCTGAAAATCGGCGTACAAGTCTTCATGTGGCCATCTGCTTTCCTTTCTCTCCGTACTTCTCTGGTGCCCCAGGTGGCTCTATTGGCAGAGCATGCTGCCGGCTGGTGCTCTTGCCCCTGGCCCCCTCCGAGGGGCCTCTCTGCCTGTGGAGGTGCCGATCGTTCAGGTTGGCATTGAACTGCAGAACACAGTTCCCCTTGCTGCTTTCCTGAACTGCCTCTTTCTCACCTGATTCTTCTGCCTGGTAACAAAGCTAACCTGCTGAGAGCCTTCTCACCCTGAGGCTGCTGGGAGAGCTGAAGTGAAAGCAATCTTCCTTCCCTTGGATCTTGTCATCCTTTAATTACCCCCAAACAAGCCCTCTATTGGTCCATTTCTTTTCCTGCTTCTCTTGCAAAGCCTAAGGTTGTGCGGGTGATGAAATCTAATCTCCAGCCTAATTTTTTTTTTTTAGGAGGTACCAGGAACTGAACCTGGGACCTCCCATGTGGGATGCAGGCACTCAACCACTTGAGCCACATTTGCTCCCTCCAGCCTTAATTTTTATTAAGGAAAGAAGAACAGCATGAAGTATCTTAGAGACAATCGTGCTCTTCCTTGAATGAGGTGGCAGGGGAAATAGTCCCTTTTCCCATAGTTTGCTTGTGAGTCTCAATCTGTCTCATTCCTTCTTCACACTCCCGTCATCACCTCTTGACACATGCATACTTTAAAAAACCCACTAGTTCATCTCTGGTGGTTGAGGCAACCCCAAAAATGAGCCTTTGGGGAGGACTTGGTCACCTACCTATTCCACTTCCCTGCAGCAAATATGCCCCACAGTCCATCCAAGGTGGTTAGTGCCACAAGGCACAGTGACAGGCAGATGTTCTAGAATTCTCAGATGTCAGGGCTAATGATGATAGGTGTTTCAGATTGTGGCACGTCACACAAAGACACTGGGCAGGTGACAGGCTGAAATCTTTCTTACAGTCCCAGGCAGGAGGAGGCAGCCTCACAGGGCCAGTGGGGTTCCCCCAGGAGAGGGTAACAGCAAGCTGGAAGTCAAAATGGGGGCTAGCTAGGGTTTGCAGACTCCCTGTGGATTGGGTAGTTTGGATAATTCTGCAGGCCCCAGAAAGAAGGGACTGTCCCTAGGTGACTGGCCTCAGGGTCCCCTAGTTGCTGGCTGTGTAGTGGCCCAGGAGCATTGGGGCCCCTTGAGGGAAGCAGGTGGAGTGGGGACTTAGCGAAGGGGGATCGACAGATTTTAGCCACTTCCTCAAAACTGGGTCAGGACAGGCCCTGCCTGCACACAGCTTACACTTTATGACAGGAGAGAGGAGGGCAACATGGGGAAGCAGAGGAAGTAATATGTGGGGGGGGGTCGGATGTGGCTCAAATGGTTGGGCGTCCGTCTCCCATATGGAGGGACCCGGGTTCGATACCCGGGACCTCCCGGTAAAACACAAAAAAAAAAAACAAAACACGGGCGGGGGGGGAGATTAGCTGCCTTTAATGGGGTGCCACTGGAAACTAGGCCCCATGTCAAGGGCTTTGCAGGCATCTTCTTGGTTAACTCTTTAGTCTTCACGGTGACCTTCTGGGGCCATTCATCTTACAGGTGAGGAAGCACAGCTCTCCATAGGGCTCCCAGCAAGTGCAGAGGAGAGCTGGGATTTGAACCCAGGCAGCCAGGCCCACAAGGCGAACCAGCTGCATCGAGAGTGGAGGCGTGGGCTTCTTTTGTAGGTGGTAAGGGTGAGCAAGTGCTTCCAGGCCCCACACTCCCCGGAGGATGGGCTTGCCGAGCCTGCTTAGATGTGCCACGGGACTCTGTGATCCAGTGGACATGAGACCGTAGCTGCCAAGGCACACACTTGTCACGGTCGTGGTGCAACTCCCTGCCAGCAGTGACCCTTGGCAAGGTCAGAGGCAGATGTGGGGAATCTCCTTGGCCCCGTGGATGCCCTCCGCCCTCTTATTTCCTCTTGCTCTCTTGAGGATCTGGAGTAAGAAGCTGGCACTAGATACTTGTGACCACAGCACCACCAGAAAAAAATAGCAGACGTGGGTGCTGACCTCCCTCAGATGGCAGGGGGGGGAGCAGTGGGAGGGAGGGGCTCTGCATGGGTATGTATGCACAATGGATTCCTTCATCCAACACGAGAGCCCACTCCGCCAGGCACTGGGCTTCATGCCAGAGAGAGAGCGGTGAGCAAGGCGCACACAGAACCCACAGCAGATTGTCTGCAGGGCTGCTGCACAAGGGCCCAAATCCCTGCTTCTGAGTGACTTTGGTCTTAATACACTCAATTGAGGGGCCCATCACACACGCCAGATCTGCTTGGGATGAACAGTCACTGCCCTTTGAAGGGACTGTAGGGGAAAGGGTATGGGATGGGCAGAGAGCTACAGGAGACTCTGTTTACTCATTATATGCATTCTAGAAATACCTATGGCCAGTGAGGTTTTGAGATCTATTTTCCTGATAGCTTCCAGTATGATTTCAGAGATGTGTGCCCCCAAAGTGGCTTCATCAGACTTCAGGGGTCCTGGTTATTCAAGGCACATCAGCTTTTGACACTTCATGTAAATCGGTTCCTACAGGGATACGTGATGTTGCCCATTTGTTCAAAGTGGGAGTGGAGAGGGCAAAGCTCCAGGGACCTGGGACTCAGCAGGTTAGCCACTACCAAGAAAGCATAGGCACAGGACAAAATAGGCCAGAGCCACCCATCAAACTGCTGCTTTCTGCTTGCAGCTCAGTACAGTGGGTGAATGAAGAGAGGAGCAAATCCTAAGGGCTGTCGTAAAGGCGTGGTCAGGCATCATCTCCCCATGTGATCTGCTCAGTCCCCACCACACTCAACACAGCCAGGAGAGTGCCATCTCGTCCCATGCCCGGCATCACGGGACAAGCACTCGAATCTCTTGTTACTGATAAAGAAACAGAACTGCAGCAAAGATAAGTGACTGGAGCCAATTTGCACAGTTCCTGGTAGTGCCAAGAGTGGAGCCCAGGGCTTGGGCTCCCCAGGTCTGCCTTTTCCCGCTATACTGGCACAGTCTTAACAATCAATACAAATAGAGAATAACTAAAGTGCAGAGTGTACAGCGGGAGAAGACTAGGATGCCAAAGTTGTTACTCTTTTTTTTTTTTTTCTTTTTTAATTTATTTATCCCCCCCTTGCTGCTTGTGCTTGCTGTGCCTATTTGCTGTGCGTTTTTCGGTGTCTGCTTGTCTCCCTTTGTTGCGTCATCTTGCTGCACCAGCTCACCACGCCGCATGGGCCGGCCGCTCGCCTTCACCAGGACGCCCCACGAATCGAACCCCAGGGCCTCCCATATGGTAAATGGGAGCCCAACGCCTGAGCCACAGCCGCTCCCCAGAAGTTGTTATTCTTGTTGTAATTGACAAATGAGGTGATTTAGCCAGCTTCCAATTCTGCCTCTCGGCCAAGTGCACGTGTGGTGAGTTATAGGTCCAGCTCTGCCCCCTCTCTGCAAGCATCTTGTGTCCCAGGAATAGCAGCACAGGGCTGCATCCAACAGCCATCACTATGGTTCAGCCATTTGTGAAAATGCAAAGGGAGGTGGCATGCACACAAAACACTTAACAGCTGAGAGATGTTTTGGGTTTATTTATACAATATAAGTGTCTATTTCTAAACATGTCTTCAAGAAGAGAGAAGCTTATTGCAAACAGGACCATATTTTGTGCAGAAATGGACCAAGAAGTTGGAGAGCAACTGGGAGACCAGGTGGAAAAGATAGCTTTGTCAGAGGATGTTCCAAAAGTAAGTACCGACACAAAAAATGTTAACCAAAGTCAAGTATGGGCAAGGGTGAACACATATATGTACTAGCACACCGGGGATAGCTAACTTGGGGAATAAAAATTGTCTTTAGTCCATAGATTTCAGCCGATCAATGTTATATTTTTTTAAGATGTACATCCTTCAGGTATATCAGTTCCTTATTGCTGTGACAACGTCAAAACGCAAGGACTTAAAACAGCATGTATTTGCTCAGGATTATGCAGTTTGAGCTGGGCCCAGCTGGAGGGTCCTTGGCTGGTTGTGGAGCTCACTCATGCAGCTGCAGTCATCTGGGGATCTCCTGGGGGACATGTTTCCACGTGGCCTCAGTGACTTGGCCGTTAGCTGGTGCCATGGGTCGCCTCCGCGTGGCCTGTCGGTCTGCAGTAGGCTAGTGTGGACTTCCTGGTGTGGCGGCAGAAGCGTTCCCAGAGGGCAGTAGCAGCAGTTGCAAAGCGTCCTAAGGCCTAGCTTCAAATCTTGGGAAGGCTTTTAAGGAGCTGTTGGGTCCAGTGGTCTCCAGATCCCATGGAGCTTCTTCACAGAGATGGGCACAGATCTGTTCTGATTTACTTGTAATGGATTTTCATGCCATGTTAAAATGTGTTTATACCAAATGGTAATAAATGGGCCACCAGAACAGCCTGGTTTTGGTGGAGAGCTCAGAGTTAAGCCTCCTTGGGGGCCTCTGTGTAACCGAAGGTTACCCTGAGATTCCAGTGTTCAGACAGATCAGCAGAGCCTCTGGCCACCTGCCTCATTTGTGGACAGTGGGATTTTATTGCTGCTCCACAAGCAAGAAGAAAATCGAGAAGTCAATGCTTATATGAAACTGCCACAGGCATCCAGTTTCTACTTTTTGCATTCTGGAAAATAACCTTGTCTTTTCTCATTGAGTGACTTACAGGGAGTAAAAGTTATACATTTGAAAAACTAAAATAAAAAAAAAAGAATATCTCTTAATTTATCTCTGTGTTCTGCATAAAATCTAACTCCCCTCAGTAACCCATTCTGGAGTCTCACTACCCATTTCTAGTCTGGAGTTTCATTCTTAATTGTTAATAAGCATTCCTTCTTGGCCTCTGTGCCCACTTCCGTGCCTCGTTTTTCATGGCCATGGAAAATTAGTAGTTGTTTCACATAATTTCCTAAATACATAGCATTGTAGGTCCACTAAAGAATGTTGTCCCATTGCATATTTGACTCCTGTGGGATAAAGAGTCATCTGAGTCCCATCATTACAAAGCTCTCTGTGAAACAGCCCTGGACCCGCTCATTCTGAGCAGTGTTGGTGCAACATTCCAATGTAATAAAAGAATCCATGTCACTCTGTTAAAGAGTGAAGCACTGATTAGTTGCATTTAAACTTGTAAAATGAAATTGCACTGGACATAATACCAAAGTTTTGTCTTTTTTTGAAAAAGCTAGACAACAACCTTTTGAACCAGCTGTAACGAGAGAGGTCAGATTATATAAAAGAGAATCGGAAGCCCTTTGGTTTGCTGCAAAGCATGTCTAGCTTTGACCCTCTTAGAGCTCAGCCAAACTCTGAGTAAAGCAAGAGAAACCAGGCTAGGAGGCTCTGGGTTACTCTAAATAACTGCAGTTTGCCTGAATAGCTAACTTACAGGCGGAGAGAAGAAAGGGATTGCAGCAAAGGGAACCAAGTGGGATTTTTGAATTTGATTTGGCCATGCACCGAGGTCAGTTATGGGAATCAATGACACAAGAGCAAAGGATACTAAACATTCCAGTGCCACCTCCAGATGGGACACCCAGATTGGGAGGGGGACAATTGTCAAAGTGCTTGGCCCTGGAACCACTTGAGTCATCTGAACATCTTCATCGTGGACATGTTTAAGGAATAAGGAGGGGAGGTTGTTAATTTGGTTTTTAATCAGGAAAAGCATGTCTTGAAGATCTTTCCACACCCCCAACTTTGATTCACTATATATGAGCTAAGGAAAATGGGGGCTTGTCATCTTAAGGAAGGAAACCTAGATATGGTTTTAGAAAGACCCTGGGGAGGGGGGATGTCCCAGGTCTGCCATTGGGGACACTTAAAGCCAGCTTATTTGGCATGGGGTAGCCCCAATTTTGCATTGACTCCCTGGAGTCAGAATATTTTGAAGTACATTTGCTGCTCTGTCCTTCCATTATCCCCAGTTGCTGCAGTTCCAGAGTGAGTTGGAATTTGGCCAGGAATCTGTGCATGTTCCATAGGCTGAACTGTAAACGCCATAGCTGTCTCCTGGTCCCGTAACTTCCTCAGCCTTCAGAAAAGAGAAAGCAGAGCCCTGGGCCTGGGTGGTTAGCAGCTTTCAGGTGTTTGAAGTACAAACTACCAATTGTTGTTTGTTTTTTTAAAGTAAACTTTATTTCAGCTTCAAAAACTAAAATAACAAAAGGCAGCTTAACAATTATGGAAGCATTACTTTAAAAAATTCTGTCCAGACATATTTATCTTATTTAATCCTAAAAACAAACTCCATTGTTTTTCCAGTGTTCACTAAGATAAATAAATGAACACAGATTGGTTCAGTGACATGACCAGGGTCTCCTTGTTAATGAGGAAAATGAAGGGGAAAATGCTTGATCATATTTATATCTCATGAAACTAATTCCCATAATCTTTTTTTTTTTTTTTTCCACCTTTAGTATTGATATAGTACCTTCTTTGCTTTTGGTACAAAAATATTACTGTTAACTATAGTCTAAAAGTTTCATTAGTTGTATTTTTCCCTTGTATCACCACATTCTTAACACCTTGTAATAGGGGAGCGTTCTTATATTTATACTATTAATCACAATCCTCATCTACCACTGAAATCACTATGTTATACAGTCCCTAGATTATCCTCAAGCTGGCTTTCTTTTAATTAACATTAACCTTCCTAGACCACCCTGTATTAGTCAGGGTTCTCTAGGGAAACAGAATCAACAGGAGATATCTGTAAACAGTATGAGATTTTATAAAATTCTCTCACGTGACCATGGTGATGCACATTTCCAGATTCCATAGGCAGGCTGCAAACCAGAGGCTCTGATGAAGGTCTCATGAAGGTTCTTGATGAGCTCCCAGGAGATGTTGGCTGTCTGAAGTAGAGCTGGGAAATTCTCTCTGAATGCTGAAATCACTTTGCCTTTTAAGGCATTCAACTGATTGGATAAAGTATCACTCATTGCTGACGGCAATCTCCCTGGTTGATGCAGATGTAATTTGTCATTTATGCAGTAAACTCAGTGATGACTAAAGCCCATATATGTCCTTGTAGTACAATTAGCCCAGTGCTTGCTTGACCAAACAACTGGGCACAATTACCTGGCTGAGTTGACACATTAGCCGAACCATCACACCCTCCTTTCAGGCACAATCACATTTCTAAATCAGCAGTGTTAGTTATACTCATTATAATGTTCCCATCATCTCTATCCACTTCCACATATTTACAATCTCCCTTATTAAACATTCTACATACATTCAGCATCAGCTCCCCCTCCTCCACCCACTTTCTGTCTCCTACTAACCTGTCCTCTAGAGTTTAACTCCATGAGTTTACTCATCATATTTAGTTCCTGTCAGTGAGACTATACAATATTTGTCCTTTTGGGTCTGGCATATTTCCCTCAACATAATGTCCTCAAGGTTCATACATGTTGTCATGTGCTTCCCCAATTGATTTCTTCCTACAGCTGTATAATATTCCATTGTGTGTATGAACAACATTTTGTTTATCCATTCATTGGTTGACAGGCACTTAGGTTGTTTCCACCTTTTAGCAATTGTGAATAATGCCACTATGTGGAAGACAGCAGGAGGATAATATTGGGAATGTATAATAATTCTGGAAGTAGATGAGGATTGTGATTAATAATATAAATACAGGAGTGTTCTACTACTACAGGGTGTTAAGAATGTGGTGATGCATGGGGAAAATATAACTAATGTAATTTAGAGACTATAGTTAACAACATTGACAACCTTGTAATATTTTTGTGGCAAAAGCAAAGTTGCTACTATATTAATTCTAAAGGTAAAGAAAAAGAATATGGGGTTTGGTTTTGTGAGATATGAATAGGATTAAGATTTTTTTTCATTAATGAGACCTTGACGATGTCATTTGCCTAATCTGTGTTCATCTGTGAATCTTTCTGAACACCAGAGGAACAACTGAGTTAGCAGTTGAAATTAGATGAGATGAAAGTGCCTGAAAAAGAACATTTTAGGAGTAATGCTTCCATAACTTGTTGAGCTGCCTTTTTCTGTTGTTTTATTTTTGTGAATGTGAAATAAAGTTGTTTAAAAAAAAATAACGTTGGGAGCAGATGTGGCTCAATTGGGTGGGCGCCTGCTTCCCACATGGGAGGTCCCAGGTTTGGTCCCCAGTGCCTCCTAAAGAAACAACAAGCAAGCAGGCGAAAAACCAACTCGGGAGCCAAGTGGCTCAGTGGTTGAGTGCCAGCTTCCCACATACGAGGTCCTGGGTTCAATCCTGAGACCCCGTACCTCAAAAAAAAACAAAGCATGCCTCTGTGAACATTGGTATGCAAATACCTGCTTACATCCTTGCTTTCACTTCTTCTGAATATATTCCTAGTAGCAGGATTGCCAGATCATATGGCAGTTCTATATTTAGCTCCCTGAGGAACCGCTGAACTTCCACAAAGTTTGCACCATTTTATATTCCCATGGGTGCCTTTTTGTTTGTTTGTTTGTTTTGTTTTTGTCTTAGGAGTAAGTGCCCAAAGATCAAATATTGGGAATAGAAACTATCACTTTTTTCTTAGATTGTCCAGTTTTGATCATAGGTGTTTTAATTTCAGCAGTGCCTGCTTTTCCTTTCACTAACTCTAGAGAGTATGTATTTTGTCATCATATCCAACCAAAGTCTATTTCCTTGTCATTTGTTCTCTCTCTTCTCCTTGACTGATCCCAGAAGAGAAGATTGCCACTGGCGATAGAATACCAGACTTTTATAAAGCTTCAAAATCAGCTCAAGAAGAGTTTAAAACAACCCCCCATACACACACACATACATTTACCTGCCATTTCACTGGTTCGTGAGTGTTCTTGTTATAACACTCCCTTCATCATCACTCTGTTCTAACCTGCCACCCCTCCCTCTCTCTCTCTGCAGGCCAAGAAATGCACGGTGATCGGAGGCTCTGGATTTCTAGGGCAGCACATGGTGGAACAGTTGTTAGCAAGAGGCTACACCGTCAATGTATTTGATATCCGTCAAGGGTTCGATAACCCCCAGGTGCAGTTCTTTTTGGGCGACCTCTGCAGCCAGCAGGTAACAGCCAGCCAGCCTTGCCTGCTCTCCCACAGTCCCCACAGGGAAATCACATGACTTCCTGGACTCAAAGGCCAACCAAATGGTCATTTCAATTTTTGTGGTTTTTGGTTTTTTGTTTGTTTGTTTGTTTGTTTTTCAGTATAAAAGTTAGACAGTGGTGTGCCAGTCCCTTCTCTAGGGTATATACCCCAAAGTACAATTGCTGCACCACGGGGTATTCGTTTAATTGAAAGATAACTCACTGTTTTAGTTTTCTAGGCTGCTCAAGCAAATACCTTGCAAAGGAATGGTTTAAACAGTGGGAATTTAATGGCTCACAGTTTTGAAGCCAGGCAAAAGTCCAAATCAAGGTGTCTTCAAGGCAATGCTTTCTTCCTGGAGACTGGTGTTCTGGGGCTGGCTGCCTGTGATCCTTGGTGCTGGGCTCTTCTGTCCCATGGCACATGGTGGCCTCTCCCTTCTCTTCCAGGTTCTCTGGATGTTCAGCTTCTGGCCGCTCCCTCTCTAGCTTTCTGTCTTTACCTGTTTGAGTTTCATTCTGCTTATAGAGGACTCCAGTAAAAGGATTAGGACCCACCCTGGGTCCCACAGGCTAATCAAAAGCCCTTACCCGAATATAACACAAAAGGCCCAAATACAATAGGTTTACATGCACAGGAATGGATTAGCTTAAGAATGTAATTTTCTGGGGTCCACCAAAAAAAACTCAAACCAGCACACCATCTCTATTTAGATCTCTACGAGATGTTTCGAACTGCCCAGGATGGAGCGCCCGGTTCCCTGCCACGAGCCCCTTCCCCACCACTGCAGACCCACTCCTATGAAGTCTGATATGGCCCGTGCAGGCTTTCTCACACCCTCTGTCTCATCAGCAAATCTTGTCAACTTCCCTCTCAAAATAGACCCTGCATCCGGCAGCTTCTCACCCCTTCCTTTGCTACCACCCTGGTCCAACCTCTTACATAGGCTTTTGCCATTACTTCCTAAGTCAACTTGCTTCTGTCCTGGCTGCTACAGTTTTGCCTCAACCCAGCTGTCAAGGGACCCTTTGAAAGCATAAGTCAGATCATGTCCCATCTTGTTGAGGGTAAAACAACACCCATGGGGCCCCGCGCCCTCCGCCCCCACTACCTGTCTGGCTTCACGCCCTCTCACTTGCTGTGCTGCAGGCACACTGACCTCCTCACCCCTCAAACGCACCGACCAGGTGTCTGCCTCAGGACCTTTGTACTCACTGCTTCTTTTGCCAGGAATGCTCTTTGCAAATGACAGAGCTTGTTCCCTGACTTCTATAAGTCTGACCACCCCATGCTAAACAACAAGCCCCTTCCTGTCCCCCTTACTCTGCTTTATGTCTCTACATGACACTTAGCACTAGCTAATGAACTCTGCATTTGCCAGTGTATTTGTCTCTTTCCCCGGTAGAATGCAAGCTCCCTGAATGCAGGGGTTTTATCTCCTCAAGGGAGCAGGAATCCTTAGCAGACTTGAACCTCCCTCCAAACTGCTCCCCCAGCTCCCACACTGACATGGCTGGTATTTTATTTCCAGCTTTGCTTGAATGCACTTTGACTCATCCAGCCAGCCACCCAATCCTTGCGTCAGCAAGTGCACGCTGAGCACGTGATGTGTGCCAGGCGCTATGCAAGGCCTCAGGGATACAGCCATGAGCAGAACCGCCAGAAATCCCCACTGGCCCTCGAGGAGCTCACAGGATAGAGAAATTAACATGGCATGTATCCTGTGAAGCCAGGAGGCGAGACAGCTAGTGAGAAAATGAAATGGGATGCGAGGATAGAGAGCGATAGGGAAGGCTATTTGGAGCTGTGATTCTCTCTGACCACCCAAGTAGGTGATATTTGAGCTGAGACCTGACTAAGTGGGGGCCAGGGGGAGTCCTTCAGACACCTGGGGACAGCAGGTACAGAGGCCTGAGGTGCTTTAGTGCCCAGTAGCCAGGAGGCTGCTGGGAGCAGGGCAGGATCCCTGACCAGGTGGGGCCTTATGTGCCCTAGGTGGCGTTTGTACTTCACTGGAAGGTTGAAGGGCTGCGAGAAGCCACTGGGAAGGTTCTGAGTAACATGCTTACGTTGAAAGGCGCCCTCGGGCCACTGGGTGATTGGTGGCTTGGGCCAGGCTGGCAGCCTGGGAAGTATTTCAAAGCTACAGCCAACAAGTCTGAGGATGTACTTGATGTGGGGGGCTCAGGAGAGGAGCCAGGAATGACGCCCAGGTTTGGGGACCAAAACGACTAGGGGAATGACGATTCTCTTTCTGAGATGGGAAGCCTGGGGGAGAGGAGCAGGCTGTGGGGGTGAGGGGTAAGGGTTTGGGGTGTGTTCACTTGAGCTGCTCACCAGGCAGGTGGCAGACCGTGCCGGTCTGGAGCACAGTGAACTCGCCTGTGGAGTGGGCGCAGCAGGGTGGAGGCACAGCCTGGCATCTGCATCCTGGGGCTCTCAGGAGGCAGGAGAGCAGGGTCCAGCAAAGACTGAGAAGGGGTGGCCGGTGGGGGAGAGGCCCAGTGGAGAACGTGTTCTGCAAAGGCGTCAGGTGCTGAGAACCAAGAAAGGGCTCCTGGATTTGGCAGCAGGGTGGTCTTGGTAACACTCACGGCAGGGGTTGCCTGGGAATGCTGGGAAGAAACACTGGGTGGGGGCGGTGAGAGAAATGGAAGTGAGGTGGAGACAGAGTGGAGGAGATGCTTGAGCTGTTTTATCATGATGGAGACAGAGTGATGGGGCTGGGGGACTTGGGGGTCAGGGAGGGCTTTGTACACTGGTGGAAGAGCTGAACAGCTGCTCAGGCTCAGGCACGGGAGAAGGGGCAGCTGCACTGAAGCAGGGCTAGGGTTTTGCCAGACAAATCTGACCAAGGGAAAGGACCAGGTGATGGCTGTCAGGAAGCGTCAGGGGAGACTTGCCAAGGGCAAGCTATCTCTGGGCTGTCAACTTTCTAAATCCCGTGGACCTGAAAATGTCGTTATTTCACCCTCAGTGGTGGATGCTCATTTGGGCAGAAGACTTTTGGGTTCTTAATGATTCTCTGTCGTGTAGCATGTGTCGTGGTCTGACCCGTGTTCCTTTGTAGGGCATACCTTTCCCCCCCTTGTGCCTTTTAGGAGTTGCTTTTTTACAATTTATAGTCTGTAGTGACTTTGTCTAGGTCTGAGTTTACTTTTCTTTTCAAATCTTTTTGACTCATTGCTGGAAAATTCCTCAAATACTGACTTCCCTCATTCTGTCTTCTCTCCCTTTCTAGAAGCCTTACCAGACCTGTGGTGGAGATTTTTCACTCTGTCCTCCATGTTTAGCCTCGCTTTCTCCCTTTGTGATATTTTTTAGATTTCCTCTGTTCCATGTCCATTCATGGCCAATCTCATTTCATCTTTGCTCCCCACTCCACACCCAGATTATTTTGAAGCCAGTCCTAGACCCTGGATCATTTAGTATTTGTCTCTAAAAACTCCTTAAAAAAAAAAAAAAAAAGACCCGCAATTTCATGATTGCACCTAAAGAGCCAGCCAGTGTTCAGATTTCCCTCAGCATCTCGTACACGTTTCTGTGTGATTGTTTTTCCAAATAAGGATCCAGACAAGGCCAAGACATTGCATTTGGTTGATAGGTTTAAGACTCTTTTGCAAGATCCTCTTCATGTACTTTTTTAACTTTAGTTTATTGGTTGAAGAAACTGTGTCTATTGTCCTGTAGCATTTCCCGTGATCTGGATTTTGCCGATTGCATCCCCGTGGTGGGGACCTGCACCTCCTGTGGCCTGGTAGATCTGGGACTGCTCTATCCAATGTGGCAGCCACTGGCCCCACATGGTGTCAAGCACTTGGGATGTGGCTAGTCTGAGCCGAGATGTGCTGTGTCAACTATACACTGGATCTCAAAGACAGTACCAAAAAAAGAGAAAAGAATTTCACATATCTCATGAATAATCTCTAAAATTGATCACATGCTGAAGTGATAATATTTGGGATATATGATAGTAAATAAAATATATTAATTTCCCTGGTTTCTTTGGCCTTTTTTTTAGTATAGCTATCACAAAATTTAGTTACATCTGTGGCTCATATTATATTTCTCTTGGACGTAAGGTTTGATCTGATACTGGTTCCATTTTTTCTCCTGGAGCAACATAACAAATAGCAGCAAGCACAGCTACTGCTCAGATTGTGGTTTCCCTTAGAAGGTACCAGGGCTCCTTGGGGAAGTAGCCTATTCCAGGACTCTGGGCCAGAGATAGTACAATGTGAGTCTGGAACATTCCCTTAAAAATGCTCAAAAACCAACCCACAAACCCAGGAGCAGCTTTTGAGACCTCCTTTGGCCGAATTTGGGGCGTTTTGATCATCCAAAAAGATAATGACAGTGAATGGATTAAAATATATTGACTAAAGAAAGAAGCCACAAGTCCATGGAGACCCTTAAAAGAAATCCGAGGGGAGGAGGGTGTCCTACTTTACTAATAAACATATAAGCAGGGCATTAAGTAAGTGTCCCAGGCAAGAATCATCAATAAATGCTGTGAAAGCTATTGGGTGAGAGGTTATTGGGGAACAAGATTTTCACACAGTCTCGAATGATCACCCCACAGATGACTTATTAATTACAAAGAGGAAAAGGTGCCTTTTTGATGGCTGGAATCTAGCAGGTGCCACCTTAAACCCGGTGATCGAATGTAACATCCCCCACAATGGGTCAGACTGCCAGAGCATCGCTCACATGAAGATTTTCCCCGAATCTAATCATGAGGGAACAGACTAATCTGTTAAACATGAATAGAAACAGACTGATCCTGGACTCAAAAAATGGCAGTGTTCTGGAAGACAAAAAAGCTGGGGAAATTGTTCCAGACTGAAAAACAAAAGACATAATGGCTATGACTGGTTCCTGGATCCAAAAGTAAAAATGGACATTCTTGGGACAATTGGAGAAATTTGCAGAGACTAATTATTGGATAATAGCTTTGTTTCACTTAAATTCTTTGAATGTGATCATTGTTTTGTGGCTATTTACGAGAATGTCCTTGTTCTTGGGAGATGCCTGGGGAGATGGGGGGTGAATTACTGTGATGCCTGCAACTTACCCTTGAATGGTTTGAGGGAAAAAATTATATGTCTTTGTGTATAGCGAGAGAAAAAATCATGGCAAAATATTAATAATTGGTGAATCTAGGCATAGAATTTTTTTGGTGATGTTGGCCTCAATTGATGATCAGGCCTAGGTCCTCTGCATTAATTAAGGCTTGGCACAATGGTGACCTGCTATCATTCCTTCTTCCTTGGCTAGCACAAATATTTGTACTTCGGACAGATGAAATGCTTGATTCTTTCCCTTTATTTACCAGCCTTCAGAAAGAATTGTCCTTCTTACCAGCAATCAGATTGTCCCTTGTTCAAGTTGGCTCGTGCGTCTCTTTCCCATGACCTGAGTAGTCTTGATAGCTTCCTTCTGATGTGACAAGATGTTCCTGGCTCATCTTGTGGGTTTCTTGCCCCAGATCTGCCATCAACCATTGCTCTTGGGAGCTGCACTTCTGTTTAGCAGTAAATTAAACCCACCCTTTCAGGTTGCCGTAGCACATCTAGTTTCACAGGAAGGAATATTCCTGTGTCTTGGCTCTTTCCACTGGCTCGAATGGGGTACAGCTTTCTCATCCTTCATAAATTGTATCCACAAGCTCACCTGCCCCAGGGATTTTACGCCACAGGTGCCCTGAATTGTGCCCCCACCATGGGGGAGGAGCTTGCATTGCCTCTGTCTGGATCCCACCGGCTTCTGCCCCAAACCAGTTTTTATTAGAGACCAGGCAACGGGAATGGGGCAAGTAAAGGGATAGCTTCGTGTGCATCCCACAGACGTCTGTAGTGTTTGGCTCTTTTAAATGAGAATGTATTTGTGTATTGATTGTACAATTATGGCAGGGCAGGAGCCCTCCACCCCACGTGCCAGGGAATGGGAGAAGCGAGGAGGCCATTTGACCTGTCTAAAGCAGGAGTAACTTTTTTTTCTTTTGGTCTTTGTTTTCTTGTCCAGGATCTGTACCCAGCCCTGAAAGGTGTCAGCACAGTCTTTCACTGCGCATCACCCCCACCGTCCAGCAACAACAAGGAACTCTTTTACAGAGTGAATTACATTGGCACCAAGAATGTCATTGAAACTTGCAAAGAGGCTGGGGTTCAGGTAAGGGGAAGGCCGGGGAGAAATGCCTTTGGGAAGGTGGCGTGACCCCTTCCTAAGTGCGTGGGGCCCCAGTGCCCCTTGCCTAGCCAGGGTTGCTTCCTGTAGTATTGCTAAGATCTTTTGTGCTGTAAAGATTCGGTCATGGGCATCCCTGGATGTGCTAGTGGCCCACATGCCACGGCCAGTGGAGTTGTAATATCCTAACTGCATGCAACGGGGGGATTATTTGACTTTGAGGCCATCTGAGGACCCTAAGGCCTATTAGTCTCTGCTTAAAGAGCTACGAAATGTAGACATTTCTTATATTTTACAAGAAAAGCAAACTCTGTTTACTCTTAGCCAATAGGAACCTGTTATCACGCAACTCTGAGAGGGTAGGGACTTCACCCATGCCGTAGGTTCACCGCGTTGTGATAAATCCTGGTTCTCCAAGGCACCAGCTTCTTGATGAATAGAGCTACCTGTCAGCCCAGGACCCCAAACTCACAGTGACATGTGCCACAGATGCTGTGTAAATGGGAGGAAAGCCCGAAATGAGCCGGGGAGTTTCTTTCCTGAGAACCCCCCCTCAGACTGTTGGGCAACAAGAAGAGCCAGGGAAGGAGCTTCTCCAGGCTCTGTGCAGCCACTTACCCTTTGGAACTTGGGAGACACTGAGCCAAACCATTATCACTTTTATCTGCACCCTCGTTCAGTAACCAGAGGCTACTAATATCCCCTAACCAGCGAGGAAGCTGAGCTTTGGAGGCGCTCAGCGATAGCTCTGTGCTAGAGAATGGAAGAGGTGGGATTTGAATCAGAACTTCTGGTGCCAAATCCCAGGCTCTTTGTACAACACCGTGTGCTGATGAAAGGAGCTCTGTAAAGGGCATTGCTGCCGTTTTGGAAAGGAAATATTCCAGGCACAAAAAAGAATGGGAGAATAATGCGGCACCTGTACACTCATCACAGCCCCTGCTGCACCCTGCCCCAACCACAGCTCCTGGCACTTCTGAATTGCTGCATAGGCAGCCTATATAAGGTCTTGGTCTGCATGTTATAAAATTTTATAAAAATGCCATAAAATGGAATTTATCCTTGGGCGACTTGCTTCTTTCCCCAGCACTAGGTATATGAGATTTATCTGTCTTGCTATGGGGAGCTCTAGTACATTTGCTGAAAGGAGAAAAGAGCTTAGTGGATAAGGGCACAGGAAATGATTTGTGTGTATTTGTGTGTAAGTGTGTGTGTGGCGTATTTAAAGGAATGTTTCCCAACACCGAGATCAAAAGATTGTTTTATGTATTTTTTTTTTATGAAAACTTGAAAGCATTGCTTTCCGATTTGAAAGCTTCAATCCACCAGGAATTTCTGTCCACGTACAAAGTGACGCAGAGACCTAGTTGTTTTCCATATGCCACCGTTGATTGTGTGACCCGTCCTTTCTCCACTGTGCACTGTCCCTTCCAGGACGTACTGGGCGTCCACGCCCTGCCCAGGTCTGCTCTGGGCCCTCTGCCCCGTCCTGTCCCTGTGCCAGCACACTCTTGTCTTAACTAAGACAGCTAGATACTGAGTCCCAGCCTAGCAGGGCAAGTCATCTCCCCACCCATGTTCTTCAAAATCGCCTTTCCTTTGCCCTTCCGTATACATTCTAGAATCAGCTTGTCAAGTTGCTTGGTTTTTACTCTAATTGCATTGACCTTAGAAGTAATTTTGGAAAGAATTGACAAAATGAGTCTTCCTCTCCGTAAATATGGGATGTCTCTCCATTTATTGATTGCTCTTTAATGCCTCTTGATAGAGTTTTATATGCGATGTCATCTCTTGTTAAATTAATTTCCTAGTGCCTTATTTTTGGTTGCCGTTTAAAACATTTCTTACATCATGGTTTTTTTTTTGTTTGTTTGTTTTTTGTTTTTGGTCTTTATAAGGGTATTTATTTGGGGTAGAAGTCCACAGATACCAGGCCATAAAGCGTTAAGTTTCTTCCCTCACCATTACATTATGTTTTTAATTGTTGCTCATGCTTAGGTGCATGCTTCATTTTTGTATACTGATTTTTGTGTTCAGCAAATTTATTGAACCTCTTATATTGCTTTAATTTTGTCTGTATATTTACCTGTATTTTCTGCAAATGATGACAGTTCTTTTTCTTTGTTCCAATCGTTATACCTTTTTATGTGTCTTAATCCTGCCACTCTGGTCAGGACTTTCCAGTATGATGGTCAATAAAAATGTAAAGGTAGGATCCAAGCTGATGACATTCAGTGTTGGATGAGCTGCCCTTAACCAGAAAGCTAGAACAGCATTTCTCAGGGGTGGGTGGGTGGGTGGGTGTGTGTGTGTGTGTGAGAGAGAGAGAGAGAATGAATCACCAAGCACACAGCTCCCGTGGAAGTCTGGAATCCACGTAGCTGTACAAGGGGCACCCTTTATCCTGAAGAGTGAAGTCAGAGCAGCCTTGTGACTATAGGTGGTGGACAGGTGCCATTCGGTTCTCTTTCATACATGACTGCCAAACCGTTTAATGATTGTTCCTGATGCACATTTTTTTTTTTTAAATCTTCCTTTCTTCTCTGTCAGAAACTCATCTTAACCAGCAGTGCCAGTGTCATCTTCGAGGGTGTTGACATCAAAAATGGAACCGAAGACCTCCCGTATGCCGTGAGGCCCATCGACTACTATACGGAGACAAAGATCTTGCAGGAGAGGGTAAGTCCCTGGGAGCCAGTCAAGCAAGACGCAGGCGCATCTTGCAAGAGTTCTTCAGAGAAATGGTTATGAACCAGGAGGTTAGTACTCTTGGAGGACTTCATCCCTAACTTGTGAGGGACAGCTGAACCCGATGGAGCACTTAACGTGGCCAGACGCTGCTCTGAGCCCTTGACAGGAACTGCCTTGTCGAAACGTCACGACCTTCCCACCTGGTGGGTTCTGTGACCATCACCATATTCCAGATGAGGCCATCACAGCCCAGAACACTCCGGAGCCTTCCCGCAGCCATGCAGCCAGTGGGGGTGCTGAAGCCAGGCAGTTGAGCTCGAGAGCCTGCATTCTTAACCCTCTGCATTGTGCATGGCCTTCCTCGTTCACTAGGGGACTCAGAAATTAGAGGCAACTCATGATGGCCCAGAGCATGCGGGCAAGTGTGTGTGCAGCTGAACCCCCCTTCCTTTTTTTAAATTGAACCATAGAAGGATCTCCTTTATGTCAAAGAGCGGTGCTTCTCGACTGGGCAGACAGCTTCGCCAAGGGGCACATGCTTTGGGCAGTGTGGCCAGCAGTCTCCAACGACACCCCCTCCCAGAGGCTTGCAGCAGATCCCACCCCCTTAGATTTGCTTTCTAAGCAAATGCATCTTGAACCAGAGCTTAGCACCTAACTAGCATTGGGTGACCTAACTGTGTGACCTGAGAACCAGTTACATCCCATTCATCTGCTATTTCTCCAGCTCACAAAACCTCACAAGTCATCTGCAGGGAGATGCAAGGTCTTTTCCCAAGCCCGGGGCTGGAGGCCTGTCTCCAAGCTGCCCCACCGTGCTCCTCTGGTGCTCACGTGCCACCCCAGAGCACTTGGAAGCCTCCTCCAGGCCTGCAGTGACCTTGGTCGTCCAGGGGCCCTGCACATGTCTTGCCCGAGGTACCAGGGCCTCTCCACCTCTTGGCAGCCTTGGCTTAGACCGACTGGCAAGATGCAAAGTCTGTTGGCAACTCCAGCAGCACCTTGCCTGGGGTCTCCTTTCAGGTGAGGTCTGCAGCCCCTGTCGGCTTCACACCCTCCTTCCCTCTCTCTCCTCTTTAGCAATAGTGGAGGTCTTGATAGAGGCCATTTGAAGACTTATTCATAAGTCGTTCCTTCCATCACCATGGGGACCCAGGGCCTGGCAGGAAGGGGAAGGGCAGCTGGGAATCAGGAGTAGTTGCTGCACTCACTGTTTAAAAAAAAAAAAAGGCTGCTTCGCCAGTCCTGGGCAGTGCTGATTGTTATCAGTTCAGTCAACAAGTACCTTGAAATAGCCGTGACAAAAGCATGGGTGCAGATCTCGCCAGTGTAGAGCAGAAAGCCTCAGTGACGTGGCATCAGGGTTGCTCTGCTGACCTGGTGTCCTCTTGGCTAACCAGTTGACACGGATCATCCCCTGTAACCAGCACACAGCCCCATTGGGGCAGACACCTTTATGAACCCCCTTTGTATCGACGACATACCAGGTCTTCAGGAAGGTAGGCAGTTGTAACTTTCAGGGATAACCTATTTCTCTGGACTTGAAGCTCATAAGTTCTGGTTAGTCCTGTAAGCCACACAGAACAGGACTTTGTACCTTCCTTACGAGAGAGTGAGAGTAACGGCTCCTGCTTCGTGGGCACTTCCTGGGGGAGCGGCTCTGCTCTTTAGGCTTTCCTTGCAGTGGAGCCTCTTCCTCAGACGAGGTTCTCAGAATTGACCAGAACAGCCCAGGAGTGGTGGAATTGTGTAGTCAGCACTTCCAGTCTAGGGGAGGCACCCCTTTTGCAGCTACCAGCTGCTGCCAAGGCTGGTCTGCCCCACGCCACGTTTGTGCATTCAGTCTCTGAACCCAAACCCAGGACTGTGTAGTTGGGCTGACTGGTTTCTACCCAGCTTTCCCTCCTGCACTTTCAGATTTGGGGGCATGGGGCGGGTAAAGACTTAGCCACAAATTACATCAGTGGCCGTGTGGGGAGGCTGCCCGGCAGGGCATATTGGCTGTCTGTCCACCATGGGAGGTTCTGCTGATGGCCAGGCTGCCAAGTTCACCTGGTTAAGCTTTCCTCCTCCACCTCCCACAGGCAGTCCTCGGTGCCAATAATCCAGAGCGCAATTTCTTAACCGTCGCCATCCGCCCTCATGGCATTTTCGGCCCAAGGGACCCCCAGTTGGTGCCCATCCTCATTGAGGCAGCCAGGAAGGGCAAGATGAAGTTTGTCATTGGGTAAGTCTGCCTGCGGTGGCTTTGTGCTCTGAGCGTCCCTTGCAGTCCTGCAACCCCTCGGCAGTACCCCAGCAGCTTTGCATCTTTTCTGGTGTGATAGTCACAGTTGCCCTCTCAGGGAGGCTGGGAAAATATTTGTGTCCGTATTTGAAGATTGAAACTAGCTTAGAGGGGACGCAAATGGCCCAGGGTCTCCACTCCATCTAGGAAGGCAGGCAGGTGCGGGTGGAAGGTCCTAAGCAGGCGGTCACAGAGGGTGGTGGTTGCTTTCTCCCAAACACGCCTTCTCTTTCCTTTATTTCCTTATCTCTTCCCTCCCTTTCTTGCCCCCTTCTACCTCTGCTGCCTTGTCTCACTTCTCAGTATCACTTTAAAGGATTAGAGACAGGTAGAAAAATGGGAGAGTAGAGCAAGGCATTGGCCTTGAAGGGAGTCACTGGCTGGCCCTGCCCTCTTGCCCCACCCCGAGGGTCCCTGGACATCCTGACCTGCTTGGCATCCCCATGTTCCAGGGGCTGGTGTCACCAAGGCAGGGAGCTGCCGTCGTAGCCCCTCTTGGATGCCGAGGCTAGGGAGCTCCTTGGATCCCCGGGCCGGGATTAAACCTTGCCTTCTGTGCATGCAGAAATGGGAAGAACTTAGTGGACTTCACCTTCGTGGAGAACGTGGTCCACGGCCACATCCTGGCCGCAGAGCACCTCGCCCGTGACACAGCCTTGTGTGGGAAGGTAAGGGGGCTTATTTATTTATTTATTTATTTTTATTATGGGTAAAAATCAAAATTCTCACAATACATACAAACGTTTGCAAAATGATACATAAATATATATGCATATATGTGTATTTGCTTACAAAAATGTTATTTATATATATATATACACATATATTTTAAGAGGTGCTTAGATTACCCAAAATATTACACGGAACCCACTGGGATTCCCA
>JAKSZT010054514.1:1248640-1339866 GCA_026826555.1 Tolypeutes matacus
AGTACCCATTGTAACCCTTCTGTGATCCAAATCCTCCATGAACATTTAGTCCATAAAATAATCAAATACACTTAGAATCTCCACCGTTCGGTCCACGCCGCCGATCCGCGCAGATAGATGTCCCAAGCTTCTCACTCCACGCGTACACAGCACAGACCCCCGGGCAGGACCCCGTCCACAATCCGCCTTGCTCTGGGAGCTTGCAGTGTGCGCCCTCCTACACTAACGCCATCTTGGCCCTCTCCCCAAATATGGGTTTTAGATTCCAGTTATTGTGGGAAGAGGCCGCGTGCTGCAGCTCACCCATAAATGGACCGGCAAATTGCTTTTAAACCACCTGTGCCACGGTTGAGCCCCTGTGGTGGGGAGTGCTGTGTCACCATCCCCCATGGTGTCCCATAGGAGACTTGTCCTTACACCGGGGCAGCCGCCATCCTGTACTTGAGGCGCCGAGGCTGTCAGAGGCTTCGGAAGACACTGCTGGCGGGTGCTTGCTCCTCACCCTGATCCCACAAGTTCACCGAAGTCTCCATTGTTCACCCGTCACCCACCTGTGCCCATTCCCCTTACCCCTCCAGAGGCATCTGAATCTCCTGGCATGTGGCTGACCCCCCAGCGCTGGCTGCTGTCTGCCAGTTCTCACCTGCCATCCCCTTGCCCTCTCCTCTGAGTTCCAGGGCCCGTGCTTTCCTCGTACCCTCTCCTGGCTTTGGACTCCCCCTCGCTGCTTCAGCCTCATTTTGTTCTCCTGACTCTGCTCACCTCCACAGTAGCTTTTAGGGTAGTTTAGAACAGATGCACACGTGTCCTGAGGGGCACTTCAGAGCTTAGGACAGACCACCTGAAATGCTCGGTGATGGAGGGATATGTGGGGCGGTGCGTCTCCACCGGGGCGGGCAGGACACGGCCCGGCCCGCTCAGCCCTCCGGCCGGCATGTCTCTGATGCCCCCTCCCATCCCCAGGCCTTCCACATCACCAACGACGAGCCCATCCCCTTCTGGACGTTCTTGGCCCGCCTCCTGACCGG
Organism: Tolypeutes matacus; assembly: GCA_026826555.1. Taxonomy (NCBI): domain Eukaryota; kingdom Metazoa; phylum Chordata; class Mammalia; order Cingulata; family Chlamyphoridae; genus Tolypeutes; species Tolypeutes matacus. The sequence goes on from JAKSZT010054514.1 coordinate 1,249,669, forward strand.
CCTCAACTACGAGGCGCCCAAGTACCACATCCCCTACTGGGTGGCCTACTACCTGGCCCTCCTGCTGACCCTGCTGGTGGCACTGCTGCGCCCCGTCCTGCAGCTCCAGCCCACCTTCACCCCGATGCGGGTCGCGCTGGCCGGCACCTTCCATTACTACAGCTGCGAACGGGCCAAGAAGGCCCTGGGCTACCGGCCACTGGTCACCATGGATGAGGCCATGGAGAAGACCGTGCAGAGCTTTGGCTATCTGCGGAGGGTCGAGTGATGTGCCCTGGGACCTGGCTCGCTTGTGTGTTCCCTGTGGACTGATGGACCAACACAAGTCTCTGCTCTTTCCAGTGAGGGTCTTTGGGGCCCAGGACTCCCCCCACCAGCCCGATGAAGGCACCCAGCCCCTGCTATGGTTGCAAGGGGGTGGAAGCAGCAGGCTTTCTTCCTTCTCGGACTGCATTTGGATTTCTTAGGGCAGGCAGCTTCATATTCTACTGTTTCGTGTGTTTCTCCTTCCCTCCCTCCTTCTGCCCCCACACAGGTTCCTTCTCACAGAGACCACCTTTGAAATCTGTTGAGTTCCTATTTAGTCCATAATCCACATTCGAGGGAGGAAGACAATTAGCAAATTAGCCATTTGCTGATTGAAGATGGAGAGCCAGATTGATTTCTGTCCTCACCAATACTAGAGCAGACATCCCTTGCCTCTTTAAGGGCCACGGGTTAAAAATACCCTAGAAGAAAAGCAGGAAGTAGGAACACGCGCATGAGACTTCAGGTGTCTGTCTCATACATGCACATGCAGACTTTTAAAACCCTTTGCAACGTTATGAGTTGAAACACCTGTGATCGCGCCTCTCTCTGGAAAAAAAGACCGTAAGTTACTGGACCCCACCTGCTTCCAGACTGGCCCCAGGACCATTGGCAGGTTTTGTTTTCTCATAAAACATTCTTTGGCAGGCACATTCCTCTTCGTCCCCAGAGTCCTGTTGTCGTTTCAGTGGGCCGTGCTAATCCGCCCAGGCTGGCTGGGGCAGCTCCTCTCGAGGTAGGGCCTCCGGCTGGCTGAGGTCAGGCGTGGGAAAGCCTCTTTCATGGAATTCGCTTGGATCCTCCACGAGACGATGCAGAAAGGGCTCCTTCCCTGCTGCCCACACTCAGCCTTCTGTTGCCATTTTGTTTCGATGTGAATCTAATAACTTCTCTTTTCTGCTCTTTCGGACTAAATGAAATGTAATGTCAGTACTTTTGGTGTCTTCTCTGCCTTCTTGCAAGGGTGGGGAGGCACCTGGGCAGACTCAAATAAAGTGACTATATCATCCGTGCCGTGCAGTTGGCGTCGTTTGGCTGTTACCCCCAACTGGGGCAGGGATGGTGTTCCCAAGCCCCTGTGAAACCAGGCTAGAGGATGACACACGAGTCCAGAGGAACGAGGCGCTGCTTCCAGCGGTGGCCATCGGGAAGGACAGATAGAAGCACGGTAGGTACAGCCCCTCGATTGGCATTTCAGGCTAAGGAAGTGACCTAAGCAGTAGCTTGGAAATGGGACGGCAGAACCCAGGTAGGGTGTACATGCTGACACTTTTCCACCTTGTAACGGCTCTGAAGTCCAAGTGTGTCTCACAGTCCCTGGCACATCAGAATTAAATGAGCAGCATTTGTCTTTCTTAGTGGTACATAAAATAATTGCCTCAAGGAAGTACAGAAGTGACCAACCTGGCTTGGGGGTGGGGGACGGCCCCAGCGTGGAGGAGAGCTGACGCCAAGCCAAGGGGGCCGAGCTTTACCTTGTAGGCCTGGGAAGCCCTCAACATTGACACACTCGAGGGTGATGGGAGAGAAGCCTTCAACAGGAGCATCTGGGAAGGAGCCCAAGCCCCAGCCCTGCTGTCGCGTGCGAGGGAACGAAGGGGCATTGAAAAGAAGACGGAGGGAAGCGGCTGTGACTCAATCAGTGGGGCTCCCGTTTACCATATGGGAGGACCCGGGTTCGGTTCCCGGGGCCTCCTGGTGAAGGCAGGCCCGCCCGCACGGCGTGGTTAGCTGACCCAGCGAGCACAAGCAGCAAGGGGGGGGGGGGATGAATAAATAAATAAAATCTTTAAAAAAAAAAAAAAGACGGAGCTTAGATGGAAACGAAGCCCCTTCCAGAGCCAGGGGGCGGGCAGTGAGAGGTGAGCTTAGGGGCCCTGGCTGAGGCCCTCAGCTTCTCCCAGCGTCCTTAGAAAAATGCTAACAGCTACTACTGCTGAAGTCGTCCCTCATCAAACTATCCCATCCCACACGTGCTGCTGGGCACTGCCCCAGGCCCGGGCTTCCAGGGGTTCTGGGCGGGGCCCCACGTGCAAAGGCAGAAGGACAAGTGCAGGGTGCTGGGAGAAGTAGGTCGGATTGCAGGTGGACAGCCAGGGTGGGAGGAGGGGCAGGACGGCCCCGGGGGCCGCCCCAGGCAGCGGAATGGTGGACAGGGGTGAGACAGAGGAGGCGGAACTTAGCTGAGGTCCTGAGGGGAGAAGCACCCCTGGGCCCTAAGCTGGCTGGTGGATGCCCTCCCTGCCTTCCTGGCAGGACCTATTTCGCTCTCTACGCCAAAGCCGTAACAGAACCCATTGGAGAAAGTCCCACCACCAGCATCCCACATCTACTCAACCAGAAATTCTGGGGGTGGACCCAGCACTCCGTGTTAACCAGCCTTCCAGATGGTTCCAAACCACCAAAGTAGCCTCCCACCAGGTCATCGTGTCCAGCTGGAACCTTACCTCGGCCACTGCAAAACTGAATTGGTCCTGGCTCATGCCCCATCCCAGCCCCCTCCAGCAACTCACAACCTCCGTGTCCAAGTCCTCAGGGCCGCCCCACCCGCCCCTTTCCCAACAGCTGAAATGGCATCCTGGCGTGCAGACCCAGGCTGGCACCCCTCTCCGCTATGACAGAAATGGCCCGGGAAAGCCCTTTGCCAGGTCCTGTGTGCCAGACCCTCTTCCCTCCCCGGCGACACAGACCTAGCTCTGTGCCCAGGTCAGGTGTCCTATGCCAGCTTGGGAGCTGTTCCCCACCTGTCCTGCAGGTCCTCTCTCTGCCAAAAACGTGGCAGCAGGGCCCAGTTTTCTCCCGAACAGTCAGGACTCCCTCACCTGGCCCACAGCCAGTCCACTGCGCCCGGCCCGCCTTTCCAACTTCTCCTGCGTTCTTCACGCCTGCTGGCCTCCAGCCAAACAGCCACGGCTCCCCCCACTGCCCGGCCTGATCCTCCACATGGAAACTCTTCTCAGAACTGCCAGCCTGTGGCTCTCCGTCTCAGCTGCACAGAGGGTGCTTCCTCTATTACCAGTTTGTGCTTTACCGCCCACCCCAGGCCAGCAGCTCCTCGAAGGCAGAGCCAACCAGGGGTCCCCGCTGCCCAGAGTAGAGTCTCGGGAAACGTGGGCTACCCCCGTCTGGTGGGAATCCTGGAATCATAGCAAACAAAACCAGACAGGGAAGAGGGGACGTGAGGCAGTGGGTTGGAGGCCACCGGTGTGGAGGCTCCACTTTTGCCCGAAGGGCAGAGGCCCCCACCTGCATATATCCCTAGATTAGCCGCTCTGTTTGCCGGGTCAGTAATTCCAAAGCAGGAAGGAGCTGGAACCCATGTGGAGGGCGGCGTCACAGACAAGAGCACAAACAGCCAAGGCTGGGAGCCGGAGTCCACTGACTGACAAGGAGACCGAGGCTTCCCCGGACCTCCCTGAGTCAGCTGTGTCACACAGAAAGTTCTCTCTTTCGCTGTGACTTCCCCTGTCCTCCCTCCCTCCTTCCAACCCTTGGGCTCCTCCCTAGGTCCTCTGGGCTCCTGGGTTTCTGGCCTCAGGACATCGGGCCACCTGCTGCTCTCCTCCCAACCTCCACCTCAAACATCCTCTCCTTGCAGCTTCCCCCTCAGGTCTCCTGCTTCCTATGGCACCCACCGGCATCTTCGTCAAGGCCCTTCTCCCAGGGTGTAACCACTGGCCTAGCCACCCAGCTCCTCAGAAGTGCCAGTGTGACAGGACTGAAGGGCTTTTAGGGAAGAAACCCACCCAAGGGCAGCCGGCAGAATCAGGGCCAGCACCTGCCTACATGGCCAGAGGAGATCCCAGCAGCCCACCGCATTGGAGGTGGCTCCTCTGAGTTGAGGAGTCAAAGGGCACAGATAGGTAGTAAGGAATGGAGAGAAGGAAAAGAGGCCTGTCAGGAGACACCAGAGCCTTCCACTGCAAGGCCTGCCCCAGGATGTCTGTTCACATTGGGTCCTTCAGCCCAGGGAATGCCCCCAGAGAACTTTCTAGAGTGACCCAGGTAGGGGAGAAGAGGAGGGAAGTGGGAGAAGGCTTCAGGCTGTCTCCCAGTAACTCTCACGAGATGCCATCTCTCAGGAGACACCCCACTGATGCTGTGCTCCACAGGAGGATGCCAATTCAGAAAATATTTACTGAGGACCTGCTGTGTCCAAAGGGATGCACAGGTGACTGAAATAGAGCCCCTACCCTCAGAAAGCTCCCGGTCCCACAGAAGAAATGAAATGCAGAAATCAATCACTCAACCCTCCAGCGTGGAGGTCGACAAACCAAAGGCCACAGGCACAATCTAGCCTGCTGCTTGTTTTGGTCAATAAAGTTTTATTGATACACAGCCCCATCCATTTACTTATGGCAGAGGCACATACCAACAACAGAGACCAAATGGCCTGCAAAGGACCGAAGTCTGGCCCTTTACGGAAAAAATTTGCTGAGTCCCACTTAAGAGGGGCCACTGCCAGAAAGGTGTCAGGGCCAAGGGGACTTGTGAGCCAGGCTTAGGAGGATGACAAAGATTTGGCCCGGCTGAGAAGAGGAGGCATTCCAGAGTCCAGAGGGAGGAAAAGGGACTGCAGAGCCCAGGAGCTTGGGCTTTATCACTCATTGGCATTCAGGTGAGAGATGACTCAGAAAACTGGCGATGGGGACGCAGGATGACTCAGGGCTAGAATGGACCACACTTGGCGATTGATTGACTGCAGGGCTAAGGGAGAGAGGGAGCGGCTAAAGAGAACCAGGAGGTGTGAGCTTGGTGGAATTGGGGACCTAAGGGTGCCATTCACTCAGCGACAGATCCAGAAGATTTGGGCAGCGACAAGGATGAGGTCAAGTTCCGTTCTGGCCATGTTGAATTGGAGGAACCTTGGAATTTCCAGGTGGAAGTTTTTAGAAGGCAAAAGAGAGATTTGAGAGGGACTTGGCCTATTGCTGCTACTTGAAGCGAAGTAGTCAAGGAAAGTCATGGAGAAGAGGATTGAGAATGAGAGGGGGTCAAGGAGGCTGAGGTCCCAGATAGGGAATGAGGGCCCGCCCCTGAGGCCTAACAGCCAGCAAGTGCTTCCTGAGCTCCTACTTTGTAACTGGCCTGTGCCGAGGGCACCATGATGGAGCATCTGGGAGACTCCTCATGGGGCTAATTGGACCTAGGGGAGCCAATGCCCAAGCAGATGCTCCCATCATCGTCACGAAAGTCAGCTCCTCACTTTATCGTCCCCTCAGTATTCTTTGGCAGTGGTCTTCGAGGGCAGCTTTGCTTAGCCCCACATGGCGGTTGTCACGTCCTGGAGATGAGCCCAAAGGTGAAGACTGAGCAAGGTGGCAGGGGCAGGGCTGTAGGGAAGGAGGCAGAGGGGCTGGCTTCACTTGGTGCCTCCTCAGCCAGCCACCACCTTCCCAAATCCGCACGTGCAAAGACAGATGGAAAGGTGGGAGCTCTTTTGAGCCTCAACAAGCCTGCTGAGCATAACCAGGTTTATTGTCCCCAAATCTGCAAGAACTCCAACTCTTCAGAGGGGAGAGGGGCTTTCCTAAGGCACAACAGCTAACGAGGGACAGAGCTGGGCCTGTGCCCCAGCCTCCTTTTCCCCAGTGGCCTTCGACCCCTCACAGGACATCCCCGAGGGGCCTGTGCCCCTTTCCTCTGCCCTGGACGTGTTCATTTCCTACTGCTGCTGTAGAAAGGACCACAGACTTAGCGGCTTAAAACCACACATGCGTTGCCTCAGTTCTGGAGGCCAGACATGGGAAATCGGTTTCACAGGGCGCAAGTCAACGTGTGGACAGGGCTGGTTCCTTCCGGAGGCTCCGAGAGGAGACTGCCCTTCCTCACCTCTTCCAGCTTCTAGTGGCCACCTGCGTTCCTCAGCTTCCACCCTCCTCTTCTGTTAAAGACACTTGGGATTATATTTAGGGCCCACCCAGATAATCCCGGATAATTTCCCCATCCCAAAATCCCCACGTTAATCACATCTGCCCATCTTTTGACCACATAAGGTCACTTCTCTGGGGAGTAAGACGTGGGCATCTTTGGGGGCCATTATGTAGCCTACCGCACCAGATAACAAGGTACCTGGCACCCAGAAAGGAGCCCATTAGAAGGTTTGCCCGGCCACCCCAGTCAGGCATGAGGTTCTCTCCAGAGACAGGACTCGATTAGGCAGGGGGCCCTGAACCCTGCTCATGTGGATAGATGCAGGCAGAGGAGAGGGCTGAGCAGACCACTGAGGCATAGAAGATATTCAGGTCCCATTACAAGGGTGGGCTCCAGCTGGGAAGGGGACACCAGGGCAGGCAAGTCCTGACAGGCTGTATGGCCACACATCCAGGGTCCCTGGGGAAAGTGCCCAAGGGCCACCCACCCAAAACTGCAACCTACCTGGGCCCCTGCTCTGCCTCTTCCACATCCCTGCAGCCCTATCTGCGAAACAATAGATCCTGAGCACCAATTGATGGTGGCAGAGCCCGTATGGAGGTCACCGATAGGATGGTGGTGACGGAGAGGGCGCCGAGAGATGTGGGTGGATCTGCAGAGCAGCTTCAGGAAGCCCTGAGGATCTGGTGGCCCAGGTGAGGTGAGCAAGTGCTTGTACCAGCTCGTTCTGGCCCACAGGTCCCGGGGGGAGGGGGCCTCAGTTTTGGACTGGCACTTGGGTGCCCCGCTTGGGGCTGGGATTAGGGTTTGAAGGCATGAAGCTCAGAGGCTGAGCCAGGGCCACAGACTCTACTGAAGGCCCCAGATATGGTCCAGGTGGCCCCGAGCCCTGAGGCTCCAAGGGCACTGCAGGCTGCCAGGCAAGGGCACCCGAGGTCACTGTCCTCTGAGCACAATTGTCCAATTGCTCCCTCCTCCACAGCCAGTTCCAGCACAGGCCACTGGGTACTGAGCATGGCCTCTGACAGCCACAGCACCCCCGGGCCTGGAAGGTCTGTCACTGAGGGTAACAGGCAGGGCTCCTCCTTGGAATGCCTCCTGCCCTCTTTGCCAGGCCTGATGAGGCTCCCACTGATGGCAGTAGCCTGAGATTTGGGGCTCTGGGACCTACCTCCCAAGAGACTAAAGACCCCTCCAAGGTAGGGCCTTGGCACCTGGATCCCACCACCCCCTCTCAGACTCTTGCGGAAGCAACTGTGCTGAGGACAGAAGGGAGGGACGGAAACTCACAGTTACGAGGCTCCATTGGCCAATGGGGGCCCATGGGTGCTTCAGGAACGTCTCACAATAACGTCATGACAAGTGAGAGGTAAGAGCGTTGCCAGTCCAACACCAGCGCGCCTTCCATTGCCTCCTCAGCCTGCCGTGTCCACCCCGGGAGCACACAGCATGCCTCATCTTCAAAGCATGTTGGAAATAACTCACTAACTCTCGGTTGGTTGGATGCAATCACATGACACGCAATGACATCATCTGCACTCGGTGCCCAGATCCAGCCACAAGTCAAGTCTGGTGACTACTGGGCCGGGAACCTCATCCTGTGGGAACATGTCACACCTCCCCTCCCCTTCTGCAACCCAGGCTTCAGAGAATCACCGGGGGCAGGCAAGATTGGCTGGGCAGGCACATGCCACGAATGGTTTCCAAACAAAAGCCTCACCCAAACTCTAATGTACTTTCAAACAGTCCACAGAGGGACCCTCCAGGACCCTGTGCACCTGAGGGCCTCGAGACCCACCGGCTCCTAGAATCAAGGGGGAGGCACCCCCTCCGCCCTCATGTCCAGGACCTCAGTTTAATCAAGCAGGGCAAGTAGCTGCTTGCAAGACCCAGAGGCAGGAGCCTTCCTGGAGCTAGGGGCAGCCCAAGCCAGGGGCCAGGGTTGGCCAGAGTGGGGGAAGACCCACGCAGAGTCCCTCAAGGGGTAGGGGGAGAGGGGGGAGCATTCAGGGCTGAGGCCATGGTCCTTGGGGAGTGGGAGCATGGCGGGCAGAGCCAGGAGGCCAGGGTCAGAGGCTGGCCCTCAGTTCTGCCACTGATTAAGCAAACGGCGGCAACAGCCTGGCCCGGCTCCCCTCGGCTCCATTCGTGCTCCTTCGTCCTCCACTGGGCAGCCAGGAGCACTGGTCCCAAGGCAGAGCTGCTCTTGGCACCCCCTGCAGCCAACCAGGCAAAGGCTGCCCATGGTCCTCACCTGTGTTTCCCAGAGGGTGGCCCTAGGTATCTGGTAGCACAAAGACTGGGCATCCGATAACAGAGAAAGAAAGCCCGTTCCCGCTCAAGTCTCTTTCAACCCTTCCCATTATGAAAAGGGAGCAAAAAAAAAAAGGGTTTGGACAACGGCTTGCAAAGAGAACACATCTCGGTAAAATCACTGGGATCAAGAAACAATACGCCCAGCACCCCAGAACCCTCCGGGAGCCCCCTTCCAGTCACTGCCTCCCCAAGGGAACCCCAGACCTGACTTCCAGCTGCACAGATTCGTTTTGCCAGTTTTTATACTTTATATAAATGGGGGCACCCAGCAGGCAGTCTGACGTGCCTGCCTTCTTTTGCTCACATGATGTTTGTCAGACTCACCCGCATTTCTACTTGTAGTTCCTTCGCTCTCATTACTGTAGATTATCAGGGTCCATATACATTTCTTTCCACATGGATGCTCAGTTAACCCAGCACTGCTTACTGAAAGCCGGTCCTTTCCCCGCTGCCCGGCGGCATTGTGCCAGCATCCTGCTAGCCTCTCAACCACTTGCTAAATCTCCCATTGGAACAATAAGCAAGCAGGCCCCAGCGCAAAGCAGTCACCAAGCAGCAGTATTTGGATGATAAGTCATATCATTACTTCCTCTTCATTGTAGTACTTTGGTGGTTACCTTCCACTTATGGCAAACAATACAAGTTTTCCATTTGTGGAAGTGATATAAAGTTTACCTTTAATGTCTGCAACAGCAAGACCCATATATTGTAAAAGATCTGCATTTACTCTGGCTTAAAGAAATGAAAGACAAGCCTGAAAGCATCCACAGGGAGGAGGATTGAAATCACATAGGGTATATCCTCTGGTGAAAATGCAATTAAGCTCCAGATCAGTAACAAAAAGATAACTGGAAAATCCTGATGTGTTTGGAAATTAAGTGACATGCTTCTAAAGAGCACTATGCGAAAACATTCCTGATGGAAAGCTGCAACTATTTTGAATGATAAGGAAGATACCACATATCAAAATCGATGGGACTCCAACAAGGTCGTGCTTTGAGGGAAATTTTAGCCACAAAAGTGTAGTTAAAAAAGAGAAAAGGCTGAAATAAGTGAGCTAAGCATCCATCTCAAGAAGTTGGCAAAAGGGAAGCGGCTGTGGCTCAATCAGTAGGGCTCCTGTTTACCATATGGGAGGCCCTGGGTTCGGTTCCCGGGGCCTCCTGGTGAAGGCAAAGCCCGCCCGCACGGCGTGGTTAGCTGACCCAGCGAGCACAAGCAGCAAGGGGGGGATGAATGAATAAATAAATAAAATCTTTAAAAAAAAAAAAAAAAAAAAGAAGTTGGCAAAGGAAAAGCAAAGTGAACCCCACAGAAACAAAAACCAAATTACAACACAAACAGCAATGAACGGGGGGAAGCATGCAATAGAGAGGGCCGACAAAGCCAAAGTTCATTCTATGAAAAGACTCGTATAATTGACAATACTCTGGTGAGATCAATCAAGAGAAAAGAGGGAAGCCCCAGGAATGGCCCTTAAACAGATAATAAGAGGAAATTATGAACAACCATAAGCCAAAAATAAGAGTCAAAATAAAATACAAATTCATAGAAAAACAAAGCAACTTAGAAAACTCTGAATCACCCTCCAACCATTTAACAATGGAATTAGTCATCCAAAGTACCCCCTCCGCCCCCGTGCTGTTGGGTTTGATGAGCACTTGGCTAGGCTTTACTCCTCAGCTGTTCAAACACTCACGTAGGTGAAGGGGGTTTGCAGATGTGATAAAAATCCGTAATCAGTGGCCTCTAAGGAAGGGTGACTATCCTGGATGATCTGGGTGGGCCTGGTCTGATCAGTTGGCAGGGCGAGCGGAGCGGAGGTTTCCCTGAGGAAGACGACATTCCCCCAAGGACAGCAGCTTCCGCCCGGGTGGCAGAGTTCCAGCCGCCCTCCCTGCCCGCCGGCCTGCCCTGCGGAGTTCAGCCTTGCCAAGCCCGCCCCCACCATGGCGTAAGCCAAGTCCTGCGATACATCTTGTCTAGAGCTATCCTACCCGTTCTGCTTCTCTGGGGGATCCCGAACTGGTACAGCACCCCTCCAAAAGACACCCTCCAGGGCTGCTGGTTTAGCCAGTGACATCCACCAACCATTCAACTCAAAAAGGTTGTCAACCTTACGAAAACGGTAGCTTCCAGAGGACCGGGGAAAGGGAACACTCGCTACGAGGAACAGAACGAAAAAGGAAAATGACAAAGATGAAAGAAAAAGAAAACCCTCAACAAAATATTAGCAAACTGGCAAAGGATCTTAAATCATGACCAAGTTGGTGATGGCAAAGCCCGTCCTGTCAGGCTCCCTCTACTCCTGCACATGATGGGGTTCAGTGGAAAACAGTGGCCTGCCAGCAGGCAGACTTGGTGACGAAATGCATGTGGGCTGCATCCTCGGGTGGGGACTCATCCCTTCTGCCTTTCCTTCAGCCTCGAAGGAGGAGCTGACTCTCCTCTGGGAACCCCCCACCCTGGTGGAGAGGATGGAAAGAACGAGGGCTTTCAGAGTCAGACGGCTTGCCAGCTGGCACCTTACCCAGCAGACTCGCTTTCCCGATGCATCGATGCATCGCCTTGGATTGCTGCATGGCCTTGGGCAAGTGACCCACTCGGAGCCTCAAGCTCCTCCCCTGGTCCCACGTGCATCCCTATCCCAAAGAGGAGGAAGGGCTGCAGCTCCTCCCTCACCCCACCCCGTCCCCAGGCAGGCACTGCAGGTGTTGGTGAGCTTGGAGGAACAGTTCTGCCTTGCTCGGCCCGGAAGGAGCCACACTTCTGCCAGGGGTCTCAGGAGGTGCGACAGCCTTGGCCAAGCTAAGCCCCATGTCAACCACCACCCGGCCCTAGAGACGGCCACGGGGCATTTCCTTCTGGGGGCCGGTGAGTTGGAACCCCAGCTCTCATTGCAAGCAGCCGGACACTCAAGGGTGGCTGCTCCAGGGCAGGTCACCCACTGATCATTCTAGAGATACGCTTTCTTTCACAGGTGGCATTTTGCGCTACGTTTAAACTCATGAGTAGCAGGTTGCCTCGGCCTCTCTTACCATTAATTTAATTTTAACCCAACAAAGAGGGCCTCCTTACCACAAGGATTTTTCCGGGATGCCCACAAACAGAGGCACTTAGCTTTATTAATGAATGGTATGGTTAGCGGGGCAATCAACGAGAACGAAGAGTCCAGGCCTTGGAGCAAGACGACCTCGGTTCAAATCTCAGCTCTGGCACCTGGGTATGTGACTTACCTCTCGGTGCCTCCATTTCCTCACCTGTAAAATGGGGATGGATGGACTGGGATGAGCTTGGCACAGAGAGCTCGCTGAATAAATGAATAAATCTTGGCTAGTTGTGGAGCCTCTAAGCAGTCCCTTCGGCTGAGCTGGGTCAAGGCGGGCCACTGGGTCTGTATTAGTCAGGGTTCTCTCGGGAAACAGAATCAGCAGGAGATACATGTGAATAATATGGAACTCTAAAAGAGTCTCTCACGCGACCGTGGGGATGCACAAGTCCAGGTTCCTCAGGCAGGCTGCAAACCAGGGGCTCCGATGAAAGCCCGATGAAAGGTCGTTGATGAGTCTCTGGGAGAAGTTGCCTGTCCAACGACGAGCTGGGAAATTCTTCCTGAATGTTGAAATCACTTCCACTTTTAAGGCATTCATCTGATTGGGTAAAAGTGTCACCATTGCAGATGCAATCTCCCTGGTTGATGCAGATGTAATCAGCCATCCACGCAGTAAACTCACTGGTGATCGAAGTCCATAAATGCTCCCGTATTACAATTAGCCCAGTGCCTGCTGGAACAAACACCTGGACACAACTACTCGGCCAAGTTGACACATTAGCCTAACCATCACAGGGTCCATGGACACATTTCACAAGTTTCAAATCTCCTGGGAGTAGTAAAACAGCCTAGTTTTAAACGTCAACCTCAGACTGCATTTAGCTCTCCCACTTCTGCCACCCACTGTAGCCTGCCTCCCTCCAGCCCCTGCAGGGAAAAGCAGTGGGGCAGCTTGGAGACTCTCTTTCTGCCCCCACCCTCTTCGATGTCCCGGGTGCCGAGTGCAAATGGCCTGTGGGTAGATGCCAGCTCTCTCCCGTGGCCAGTTGTGAGCAGTTTTGAGGGCCCTTCATCCCTTACCCCATCAGTCTCCTGCTCTCCATGGTCCCTGGTAGGGGGAGAAGTGAGATGCAGAGGGGGACTGCAGCAGGGGCTGACAATGGGGGGAGCTTGTTAGTCCTGGGGGAAGGTGTTTGGCCACGACTGTGAAAGGGCTGCCTCATAGCAGGCCTCAACAAATTGTGGGGCAATGGCCGAGCGCCATTTTGGAGAGCAGCAGGTGATACCCAGTCAGTCGCCCTCCTGTCCCCCCTCTGCCATGCTCCCTCCTTTCCTCACTTCAGGCTGCCCCTCCCACTCCGCACAATCGGCCTGCCCCTCTGAGCCCTAGCCCCACATGGCCCCAGGATGGCTCGTCTCCTCCACCTCCTTGTGTCCCTTCAGACTCACTGTCTGCGAAACCGACTTCCTTAGAGCCAACCTCCCATGCCCCCATCCAGTCCTGAAGGGTTGATCCCAACCCTCTTCCCCTCCCCAAGTCAAACAGCAAAGCACAGCGTTTTCACGCGGCACCCTCCCACACTCATCCCCAGCCCAAACTCCCCTGGGTCAAACCCACTCCTGGTTGCCATGCATGCCCTGTGCCTGTCTTGTACTTGGACCAGCCAAGCAGGAGGAAAGAGCCCGTGGGGGCCTCCCTCGAAGAAATGGAGCAGTGGCAGCCCAGGAAGGGGGAGACGAAAGGATATCCACTCCACACGGGAACACTTCTGCTGGGACAAGGAACCTGCATCCAAGTGGCCAGAACAATGGGAATCCATGCTTACTGCCAACAGCCAGAGCACTCTTTTTTTTTTTTTTTTAGGAGGTACCAGGAATTGAACCCAGGACCTGGTACCTGGGAAGCAGGCACTCAACCACTGAGCTGCATCCACTCCCCGCCCTCCACGCCATGGAGTCTTGACTTGACAGGGAGGGAGGGACCCGTCCATGCCACTGCCCTGCCCCCTGCCCCTGGCTCCTAACTGCTGGACCAGGAGTGTCCTAGGGGCTGGGCGGTCTGTTTATGGTGACCCATACAATACTTGGCCTTCTTTTCTCTTCTTTCTCCTCTTGTTTTGAAACACACACTGATCCTCTCTCCCTCCCTCACCTCATCCCCTATTTATATATAAAATAGAATGCAGGAATAAAGACTTAGCAGTCTTGGAAATAAAGGCTGAGCCCAACTTTTACATGTAGAAAGTAAAAGGCGAAGGCTGTAGGGGACCCACGGGCAGAGTCACAGTCTGCCTGGGGAATGTCGAGTTGACCTCCTGGAGAAGGTCATGTCTGAGTTGGGCCTTCCCTGCCTTGGCCTCCACCTCCAGGCTCCCCTTCCGTTCTGTTCTCGAGAAGGACCATCTCTTCCGATTTTTCTCCTAACACCCTCCCCATCCCACTGCATCTAGTGACACCCCCTCCGTCTGGGCAGGTCTGGGACCCGGATGACCTGAAGGCAGCCTTTGGATTTCATTGCCCTCTGACCTTCCGACAACCCTAGCCAGGTTTTTAGTTTATTTATTTATTTATTTTAGGAGGTAGCGGGGATTGAACCCTGGACCTCGTACATGGGAAGCAGGCGCTCAACCACTGAGCTACACCCATTTTACAGCAAGCATTTATAACGTTTCAAAATACAATAAAGCCCCACATTTTAATCGGTTTTCCATATCTGGCACTGTTTATGGAGTGCCTACGTGTGAGGAGGTACTACGCCCACCTGCTGTCTATTGGGAAGCTGGGAGGGGGCGTGTGAAGTCATACCACTGGGTTTGGGCTTTTGCATCTGTTCAAGAGAGCATGGCCACCTCCAGAGCTGCACCCCAAGGAGGATCCCACTTGTCCAAGGAGACTGCTTCGACCTCAAACCCAGCAGGCTTTGCTGCTTCCATAGTTTGCTCCGCAGCCAGGCGCTGCAAGCTGAGCTTCGCGTGCCACGCGTGCGGGGCCAGTGTGACCCTCTACCTCGAGGTTAGAAACATGGGTGGCGGCAAAAAGGCACGTCTGCTTTCTTTAGATCCTGGAAACGATCCCATCCATTATGTTGGGGAGGCTTCGCCAATAGCTCCGGAGAGAGCATCCCCTTCTGGTGGCCTTCAGGTCATTAAAACCAGACCCCGTCATCCTGTGGGACGGAAGCTGCTGTGGGAAGTCTTTGTACGTGGCTTTGGTTTAGACCCAGTGGATTCTCTCTCAGTTGGGGTCAACTCCTGATTCTCACACGCCAGTGCCTCGTGAATGAGTTCATGTCCACCTTCTCCACACCCTTCTGGTTTGGTAGACGTTAATTATTTCCTCAGTGCTCTCATCTTCCCAGACTCAAAAGTGCTTCCTGCACAACCCCAGTTGTGCATTATTGCAGGCGTCCAGCTCCTTGATGGCGTTAACAGCCCCAACCCGGGCCTTCTGGAGAGCTGGCCTCTCTTGCCAGCCTGGAGCCGGCAGCCGCACACTTTATGGGGGTGACACAGCAGCTCTGCAGCTCCACGGCTCCCTGGCCACGGGAGGCCTGGCACAACTTGAGTGGGCTTGTTGGGAAGGATTTGGGGGCCTTGGCAGGGCTGAGTGGGCTGGGCCAGCAGTGACAGCGACTGGCAGGGCTGGTTTGGAGTGTTAAGAAGGCTGCTCTTTTCCTTTTTGTTTTTATGAGTGTTTTTTTAATTACAAAAGTAATACAGTCATAAAATTTCAAAGAGTGCAGGAAGGAATAAAGAGAAAAGTCAAAGGACCTCTGCTCAATTCACTCAGCCCACACAACCCACTCCCTACAGGCAGCTGCTACTACCAGTTTCCTGTGAAACCTCGCAGATACTTTCTACATACATGAGGAAAAAAAAGAACGCATTTTGTGAAAAGACGTTTTTGTTTTTTTTCCCAACAAAATGAGATAGGCACACTTTCTGAAACAACCAAACATTACAGAAAAGGAAAAAGAAAAAAGAAAAGAAAGGCAACTCGAAACCCACTTCCTAGAGATGCCCAGTGTTACCACCTGCCCAGGCATCTGCCAATGCCTCGGCACAATTTCCCAGAAACAAAATCAAACTATCCATGCGGTCGTGCATCTTGCCTTGGTGTCAACTGCTTCCCCAGCCCCTTTCAGTCAACAATATATTATGGGCACTAGGGATCTATAATCATCCTCTTGATCAGCTATATATTATTCTGGTATAAGTTTTGAAGGTACTTATGCAGGGAAACTTAGTTCGTTACCAGTTATTTTAATGTCCTAAACAATGCTGCAGTGAGCACACTTGAACTTTATGGGTTTTTTTCACCCAGTTCTGTCCTGAGGATAAATGTGAGAGGGTCGGTGGTACAGGCCACAGCTACAATGAGCTAGCCCTTTATAGCTACTGCACTGACCAAACCTAATGCATCTGACGTCGTGTGTCATGCGCTGCTGATAGGAAGGAAAACATGTGCTGTGTTGTCCCGTGCAAACTGCACGTGCCCAGTGACCAGCAGTGCCACTCCTGGGTGTCATATCCCCTAGAGCTGTGGTTCTCTAAGCTTGATTCTCAGGCATCCCTCCCTCCCTCGGGAGGAACATGTTGGAAATGCAAATTCTTGGTCCCACACACTGAACCAGGAACTCTGCAGATGGGGCCCAGGACCCGGTGCTTTGACAAGCCCTCCAGGGGGCTCTGAGGCCCACCAAAGTTTGAGAACTGCTGCTCTAGAGAATCTCTTGCCCATGTGGTCAGGAAATGTGTTCCAGAATGTTCAGAGGCACAAGCAACCCATCCCCTCACCGAGTGGTGGAGATAGCGAAGACGTGGTCCGACTCCGGGTCTGTTCAGAAAGCTAGAGCTGACAGAACTTGCCGAGGGATTGGGTGTGGGGGCTGAGAGAATGTGAGGAGCCAAGGACCATGTCAAGGTTCCCGGCCCAAGGCACTAGGACAGCCGTGGGAGGAGCAGGTTGGAAAGGCCAATGAGAGCTGGGTTAGGGGCTTGGAGCTACGTTAGGCATACAAGTGAAGGAACCTGGAACCCAGGGGACAGGCCTAGCTTGGGGATGTCCCTTTGGGAGCCACCAGCCTTCCCATGGGATTTAAGGCCACCATGTGAACTGGGATCCCCCTGAGTGTAATAGAGAAGCGTTCCAAGCCCTGCACCCTGGGGCTCTCCAAAGTTAAGGGGGGTAGGGGTGCTGTGAGAAGGGAATCAAGGAGCTGTGCTTGGAAGGAGCAACCCAGTGAGGTAGGACGGAAACCAAGAGAAGGAGGAGGTGATGGCCGCCTGGGCCTGCTGCTGCTGACTTGGCCGCTGTGAGGACTGAAACTGACCGTCAGGCTTAGTGACATGGGCGCTCTCACTGCCCTTCCCGTGGCATGGTGGGAGTGACAGCTGGATCGCAGAGGGGCCCAGAGAGAAGGGGCCGAGGGGAACTGAAGACAGCTTGTATGGACCGTGCGTCGCTTTTTCTATCACATGCACATGCATTTTATTTTCATTACATAAGAAAACGAATTTTCAAATGTTGGTGTTGCCAGGTGAAAGGGAAGCTTCATTGTTCGTCTTGTTCCATTCCTAGATCGCAGCCCCAGAGAGGTCGCACTGATTTACACTCCCGCCCCTGGGGCCTGAGCCTGCCCATTTTCCCACGCCCCAGCCAACCCCAGGCTTTGCAGGTCAGATACCTTTTCCAGTTTACCTGTCCGAGGGAGGGGCGGGAATCGCTGGTGGTATTTGCATTTCCTTCAGATGTTAATTGGCCCCCTGGTAAGTCTTTTGTGATTGTTAGTTCCCTTCCCCTGCCTACATTTTCCTCTGGGGTTGCTTTGAAAAGAGTCCTTTTTCTCTGGTACGGAGAGGATTGAGACTTTCGCTGTCGGAGGTAGTGCAAATAGTCCTTCCCTGTGTGTCATTTGTCTAATGACAGTGATGGTGGGTTGTGCCATACAGAAGGTTTTCATTTCTCCATCTTTTCTTTTAGGGTTCCTGGTTTGGGTGACACACTTAAAAAGGCCTTCCCCGCCCCAGGATTCCTTCTCGCACGTTTATGGTTTCTTTTCTTTCTCTCTCTCTTCTCTTTCTCTCTCTCTTCTCTCTTCCTCCCTCCCTCCCTCCCTCCCCCCCTCCCCCTTCCTTCCTTCCTTCCTTCCTTCCTTCCTTCCTTCCTTCCTTCCTTCCTTCCTTCCTCCCTCCCTCCCTCCCTCCCTCCCTCCCTCCCTTCCTCTCTCTCTCTCTCTCTCTCTCTCTCTCTTTCTTTCTCTCTTTCACATGAAGCTTCTGAGCCATCTGGAGTTTATTTCGGCGTGGAGTGCAAGGGGTGAGTGGGTGAGCGTGTGAGAGTGTTTCTGACATCCAAGAGGGAGGGAGGAGGGAGACCGGAGACCGCGGCCCTGCGGAGTAAGGCATCCAGGACTGCGGAGGCAGGAGACGGCAGGAAGTCGTCCCAAGTGCCCCAGACCCGGTGGCTGAGAGCCAAGCATCATGGGAGTTCACCAGGGCAGGGGACCAGCCAGGAGGCCAGGATGGCTCCAGGATGACTGGGGAGCTTGGAGCTTGAGGGTTGGGGAAGGAGGTCGAAGCCATAGCAGGGACCAGACCTGGAAGGGGAGAGGGAAGGAGGACTTTCAGGTGACACCCTAGTTCCAACTTGGTGGATGGAGTCCCCTTGGCACCCAGACAGAGAGCACAGGGAGGTGAGCGTGGACCAGGCCTTCAAACTGTGCATCTAGGAGGTGCCATTTGTCTTGATGAGGAAGACCGAGGGAAGAGGTTTGAGGATGTTGGGGCTCGGAAATAAGAGCTTGGCTTTGAACGAACATGTGTCATTGGCGTCGACCCCTAGACATTCATGTGGCGATTTCAAGGGACGATAGCAGCAGTGGTAAGCATTCACCGAGCTTGTAACAAGCTCTGAGCACTGTGTCTGCTACTCCACGTGACCCTCGCAATAATCCGAGGACATGAGGACTTTCGCCTCAATTTTACGGGTGAGAAATTGGAACCGAGAGAGGGCAAGTAACTTGCCCAAGGTTGCACAGCTATTTATTGGCCCAGGTGGGACCTGCACCTAGACAGTCCAGTTTCAGAGAAGTGGGGTGTCAGAGGAACCAAGAGAAGCCAGGTTTTTCCAAAAAGATGAATGCTCAACTGCAGCTACCAGTGAAGGCAGACGTGAGCACAGGCTGTGGCAATGTGGAGCTCGTGGGAGATCTTGACTAGGACAATTTTAAGGGAGTGGTGGGGCTAAAACCCTTACCGGAAGGGGTTTATGAGAGAATGGGGGAGGGGAGGGGAGACAGTGAGGCCAGACATCTCTTTTGAGGAGTTTTGCTCAGTAGAAGAGCAGAGAAGTGGGGTCCAGTGAGGTGCTTTTTAAAATAAAGTGTTGAATATGTATATATATATATATATAAAAATAACATTTTTGTAAACAAATACACATATATGCACATATATTTATATATCATTTTGCAAATGTTTGTATGTATTATGAGAATTTTGATTTTTACCCATAATAAAAAAAAAAAAGAAAAATAAAAAATAAATAAAGTGTTGAAGGGGGTGCTCCAGATGAAATGGGATATTTTTAGGGTGCAGAAGAGAGAAAAGAGAAATAAAAGAGGGAAGGCTGTGAGTGGATGAGAAGGGGTGGGATCCCTGAGTTTATCCCGTGGGCTCTGCCCGCATCGCGCATCCCCTGGGGACAGACGTGAGGAAAGCAGATGCTTAGTTTTGTCCAGATTGGATGCTGTGTTGGGGGAGGGGGACAGGGGGACAGTGGGGACAAGGGAGATTAGGGTGCTGGCAAGAGAGGGGTTGAAATGATGGGCCATTGACTCTAGGCTGGATAGAGGGGGAAGTGAAGAGAGGAGAGGGGCCAACGGATGGGAGGTCCCCATGAGCTTGGAGACAATTGTCGTAGAAGGAGGTGGACCAGCTAGCCAGAAAGAGAGGAGGTGGGAGTCAGAAAGTGGCTAGCCAGTGTTAGAACCTCGGGGAGTGACGACAGGATGCAGAGGGAAGAGGTGGCTGTGGTTGCCTGCAGGGGGTCTCTGGAGGTGACAGGGTCGGAGAACTAGGAGGCCGTAGGGTTGGGGATGGATGGTCCACAGGCCCGGATGCTGGAGTCCCACACTCACTCCCCACTTCCCCACCCCCTCAAGTCACTCTCACATCCAGGGAGGTCTGGGTAGGAAAGAAGGAGAAGCCCAAGGGTGAGTGTCACAGCCTACTGGAGAGAGACTTTTACCCCAGAGCAGTGGAGTCTCTCCAGGGTGTGGAGAGGGTGGCAGGGGGCCTCGCAGGGAGCAGAGGGTGCCCTCTCTCAGAGAAGTGGAGATGGGGGAGGCAAGGGAGGAGGGGAGAACAGGATGAGGTGTGTGGACTTCCAGTGCCCTGTGGGCGAGTTCGTGGTCCCAGAGTCCACGGGACAGGTCGGGCAGAGGGGACCCAGTCCTTTGGGAGATCTAGCGAGATAACGTAGGGACTTTGGCCAGCAGCCCTGTGAGCAGGCCCAGGAGGGCAGCAGCAAGTCTGCCTGCAGAAAGTCGAGGACCCTCACGCCCCAAGAGTGGGTGGAATAGAATGGTGGCTAGCACAGGCCCTGGGCACTCCTGGGTTTCTCACTGCATTTTCCCTCCCCAGGCAGAAGGGCAAGGCTTGACCCCTCAGGAACAGACGGACAACTGCCGGGGCTGGAGAGCCCCTCGGGCCCCCATGGGAGCAGCCAGGCCCAGCTTAGCAGGGCCCCCGAGTCAGAGTGCCCTCCCTCGGGGGCAGCCCGAGCTGCTAGGAAATCTTATTCCTCTGCTCGGTCTCCCAGCCCTGGCCTCCCCAGTTCCCAAGCAGGAGGCAGCACCCACCCTTTCCTCTTCTGGGGCCCAGGCACGCACTGCCCATGGGGGGTGTCAGCTCTGCAGGGGGGCGGAGCTCCAGGCTGAGGCCAGACAGCTGCGGCCGGACAGACTGACAGCGCCGGCAGCAGCTGAGCTCAGGGGGATGAGGGGGCGCTGGGCAGGGAGCCCACTGTCTCCTCCTCGTGGCTTCCCTTCCTCCTCATCCCAGGAGCCTCCTTGCCGGCCAACTGTACTAAAACTCCGGAAAACCATGGCGGGGAGGTTTTCCAATTAGAACATTCTTTTTCCGATCTGTGGATGATTCTTAAAGCAGCAACAAGCCATCCTTCGGGGCATGCGGGGATTATCTGCCAGCAAGGCCCTGGCTCGCTAGTGCACGCAGACTCTGGAGGCCCCGCCTGGGGCTGCTTCAGATTCTGAGACAAAGGAAGATTCTGGGAGGCTTTTTGTTTGTTTTTTAGGTACCAGGGCCGGGGATTGAACCTGGGACCTCGTATTTGGGAAGCTGGAGCTCAACCACTGAGCTACACTGGCTCCCCTGAGTTGGTTTTTTCGTTTTGTTTGTTTGTTTGCTTTAGGAGGTAACAGGGATCGAACCCAGGACCTCTATCTAATATGGGAAGCAGGAGCTCAACCACTTGAGCTACATCTGCTCCCCTCCTTGCTCTCTAAGGCCACAGAGCAAGGGGTCCCTAGGTGTGGATGCCGCCCCTCAAAGCTGAACTGGCCTGCCTCTCCCATCCAACTGGGAAACGCTCCAGAGTGGGACTGGGGCTACCTGGCCTCTGGGCATGGTGGGGTGGGGGCGGCAGCGTGGAAGGGTCAGGAGCCCCAAATAGGACATTTGGTGAGTGAGGGTGTGCATCCCAGCAGGCTGAGGGCCGGGTGGGGGACCCCAAGGCCAGACGGTGGGGTGGGGAGAGGCACCTCACCCCCTTCACTGAGTGAGGGGTTGGACTGGTTCCCAGCAACCCGAGGAGCTGGTTCCCAAAGCAGAGGCCTGGCCCGGCAGGCTCCGGGCTCCTTAGGGCCTACTGTGGGTGCAGCCACGCCTGGGGACCCCTGCCCCCAGGGATCCGCCCTGCTTGGAACCAGCAGAGTCACCCAGCAAGTGGAAACTGGTTGAAGAGTTTAGGAGGATGAGGCAGCAGGGTGGGGTTCCTGGAAGGAGGGCAGAGAGAAGGGGATTATGATGCCAACAAGCACCAGGCCCTCCTCACAAGTGACCCCAAGCACCCTGGCTTCTCCCCCTCCCCCTCTGCAGCTGTGCCACCCCGTCTAGGTCCTGCCCCTCTCAGGGCCTCTGTTTCCCCATTTGGACAACTGCAGGGTTCCGGCTGGGGGGCCGTCTCCAGGCCCTTCCAGTGTGGGCCCACTCTGCCCTGGAAGCAGCCTTCTCCTGCCTAGCTGGGGTGGGCCCTCTGGGGCCAGACAGCTTTCACGGCCCCACCCACTGCCCCCCTCCCCCAACCTGGGAAGTCTTCAACTAGTCCAGCTTGCCCGACTTCTGTCCCCAGGCCTGGCAACCAGAATGGGGCCTCCCCTGGAGCTGAGGAGTGTCGCTGGCTTCCCTACCCATCTGCCTACCTCGAGCGTGCCTCCCAGAAAATCGGTCTCCATCACCTGCTCGTGGGCTGCTGTCTGCCTCGGCGTTTGAGGTCACCACGTGCCCACATCCTGCCTCTGCCCTCCTGGGCCTCGTGTCTCCCCAGGCAGCCCAGCCAGGCAGCCACCCCACTTAGAGCAGGGCAAGTCCCGGGGAGGTGACACTGCTGCTGAGCTACTGTGCTTCAGGGGGATAAAGGCCTGCTGGAGCCAGGGGCACTGAGTTATGGAAGGGCAGGGTCAAGTTCAGGCTAGGCAGGGGTGAGCCCAGTCTGGGGGCAGCCTGCAATGCCCAGAGCTTTGACCTAGAACTTGAGGGGGCTCCAAGGGAAAGTTCATGAAGGAGAGTGAGTGGGAAGCCACCTGGTGTCCCCAGTGAGGAAATGTCACTCCAGACCAAGGGGACATCTTGAGCAGGCCTGGCAGGGTGAAAGTACTTGGTGTACCTGGACCCATGCATCTACGACTTGGAAGCCAAGCTTAGGTGACCAGAGGTGGCCTGGCTTAGGTGACTGAAGGTGGCTGGGAGGGTGGGGCAGGCGAAAGCATCGTTGGGGCAGTGAGCAGGTGGGCAGAGCAGGGCGGGGCCGTTACTGTGCCAGTCAAACCCGTTTGCAGGCGAGCTCAGCTGCAGGGCCTGGCAGCCTGGTGGGGAGGGAGGAGTTAAGGAAAGGCTGATGCCCTTGGCTGGAGCTGTCATGGCAGAGCTGGGCAGGGCTGAGTCACGGGGACATGGGAAGAGCTCCAGGCCCAGGGCAGCCTCTTGCTCATGCCCTCCAGCTGCCCCCTGCCCCACCCGAGTGAGGGCGCTGGAGTGAGCTTGCCCTTGTCCACTGGTGGCCTCGGGAGGGAAGTGTCACCCTCTTCCTCTCCCCAACATCACTATGGCCTGTATATTCTACCTCTTTAAGCTAGGGGGCTCTCTAGGGGGTCAGAGACCCAGAGAGGGGTTCACATAGTGAGTGCATTTGGGAGCAAGGACATCAAGCCCAGGGCAGGGCCACCAGCAAATGAGGAAGGGGCCTTGAGGCTGGCCACTGGACTGGGGTGCATGACGCTGCAAGTCCAAAAACACTTGTTGGCAGGAGACTTTAACCATCTCACACACCACATTCACGCACACACAGAGATGAACCCCAGGAAGGGAAGGGTGGGGGCTGTTTCCAGAGACTCCATTACCCCTCCCTCCCCACCTTCTACAAATATTCTCAGACCCCCTGTGCTGGTCTCTCTGGCCCTGCCCCACCGGAGCGCACAGTCATAGCTCACAGTCTGGAACAATAAAAGGTGACAACCACCACAATAGATCAATGTCACCAGAGGGAACTCAGGGAGGGCACAGGAGGAAGTGAGCAACTTGACTGGGTGGTGTGCCGCAGGGGAGGATTTGAGGATGCCTGAGCTAAGTTTTGAAGAGCGAGTTTACATTCTAGGGAGTCTGAGTACCAGGAGCAAACACCCCAAGGTGAGAGGACACGTGATGCACTCAGGGATCCGAAGGAGGCCAGTGTGGCTGGAATGGAGTGAGCAGAAGGGGGTGGTGGTGGCCATTTTAAGGGGTTTGGCCACGGAAGAGTTGTAAGTGGGCGGTGATGTGATCAGATTCTCCGTGTGGACACAGGCTGGGAGGGGAAGTGGGACTGGAAGCCGGGTAACCGGCAGAGAGGCTGGTCCAGTGCTCCTGGTGGGATGAGGGAGGCTTGGGCTAGGGTGGTGGCTGTGGGCACCGGGAGAAGTGGACACAGAAAGGACTCGATGAAGGAGGGCCTCTTGACCCCATCCTGGTGAGGCCAAGTCCTGCCAAACCTATGCCGTCTCTGGGGCTGCCGGGACGCCTGCCTTCCCTGGTCCCCGGCCCAGTGCCTTGCACGTCGGAAGCCCTCAACAAGCACGAAGGACTGGCTTATCCCACCGCGCGGGCCCTGGCGCCGACGGGGGAGCTCCTGCTCTTTCTTGCCTGCCTCCGGGAC
The DNA here is from genome assembly GCA_026826555.1 of Tolypeutes matacus. Lineage (NCBI taxonomy): Eukaryota > Metazoa > Chordata > Mammalia > Cingulata > Chlamyphoridae > Tolypeutes > Tolypeutes matacus. Next base: position 1,273,649 of record JAKSZT010054514.1, read on the forward strand.
TTCCTGCATGATCTCAGCCGCCAGCCCCCCCCACCCCGCCCCGCGCCCCTCCCCGCCCTGTCTGGGAGCTCCATCTGTAAAATGGATCTAGGAAGAGGATTCTCCACCGCAAGCACCGGCAGCATCTGTGGAAGTCGTTGGCCCAAGAGGGGGCCAGCTCAGTCGGGCGCGCGCAGGGGCGCAGGGGCGCCGGGGCCCTTCACGAGGCCGCCCCCGCAGCCTCCCCGAGGCCCCCGCCCGGCCCGGGGGCTGCGAGCCCGGAGGGGGTGGCCCGGGGGCGGTCCACGGCCACAGAGCTGGTGGGCGCTGGGCGCCCGGGCCTCGATTTCTCCAGCAGCCCCCGGGGCGGGGCCGGGAGGGGGCGGGCGCGCCGCGGACCCCGGCGGGAGAATGTGCGGAATGTGCCAGGCGCATCTACCTACCCAGGAGAGGGCAGGGAAGGGGGCCGGCCGAGGGGAGGGGCGAGGGGCGAGGCCCCGGCCGGCCGGAGCAAACCTGTTTGTTCTCCGGCGGGCGGCGCCCAGTCGTGCCTCCCCGCCGCCCCGCGCGCTCCCCGCCGCGCCCCACGCCCCGCGCCCGCCGCTCCGGCCCGGCCCGGCCGGGCGCTGCCCACCCGAGGGAGCCCGCGCCCCGCGCCCGCCGCCCCGCGAGCCGGGCACTTGCGCCAGGTAGGGCTGTCGAGTCGCCGTCGGACGCGGCCCCACGTCGGGGGCCGAACCCGTGCCCAGCCGGGTGACCGGGGACAGCCCACGGCCGGACTTCCCTGCTTCCAGAATCCTCAGCCGCTCTGAGCATCCCTCCTGGGGGGCGGCTGGGGAGGCCGTGCACTTGGTTTTCTGGTTTCCCCTCTGAACCCGAGACGAGCAGAGATGCAGAGGGGACCAGCGTGCCGCGCCCGAGCAGTAGCCCCCTCGCAGGCCTGGTCTCTCTGTCCTCACCCTGTGGCCAGGCTGCTCTGAACGCGGATCCCAGGCCCAGAAGAATGAGGGAATCTCCAGCCAGCTAGTTCACTCCGTGTCCGTTTTGTGCATAAGGCAACTGAGACGCGGAGGCTGGCCCACCCTGGGGATCCCCTCACTCATCCTGGAACCCCAGGGCATGTGCAGGCTTAGGCGAACTCCAGGAGGGCTACCACTGAGAAAGAAGGCGCTGAATCCAGTGTCGCTTGGCTTTATCCCCGGGATCTGCAGCGCGCTGGCTCTGTGGCTGGGTTGCTCTGAGCCGGGCAAGGGGAGCCGAGAGCCTGATTCTTTCATTGGAAAGAGGCTGCAAGCTCGGCTCCTCTCATCCGCCCAGCTCCTGACAGCTGGGGCACCCGGCAGCTCCGTCTGCCCCCGGGGGGGGGGGGCCCTCCAGGCTGCCTCCCACTGGGGCTGCCAGGGCCTCAGACAGGGTAGGCGGTGGGTGTGACTGGGCTTTGGGACATCGGAGGTGCCGTTTGCACTTCATCTTGACTTTGGCATCTCAGGACTTGTGGAGCTGGCGGAGGGTGGGGAGTGCGCCCACACGCTGGGAACACTGAGCCCCTCCCACCCCTGCCTCTTACCCTCACCTCCTCCGAGTTAGGGCCCCAGAGCTGTAGCGGGAGGGCGGGAGCGCCTCCAGACTACTGGCAACTATAGGGCCAGCTCAGAGGGCTGGCTTGCTACTTAGAAGCAAGTGGCCGGATGCACACACCGGGGCAAGCCGGCCCACCCCCGGAACGGGCGGGGCAGAACACCTTGCACTTGCCCCAGACCCCTTGGATTTGCCCCATCCCTTCCTTCTAGTCCTGGCCCCGCCTCTCTGCTTAGCTGTGTGGCTCTGATAGGAGGCAAACCAGTACAGGGCCATGCATACAGCAGGTGCTCAAGATGTGTTTCTTCCCATCCTCTAGACGCCCACCAGTCAGTGACAGAGGTGGCCGATGACCGGCACAAGCACAAGGGGCCTTGGGAGCCTGGAGCAGGGGGAGCACCTCTGACCAGGAGGGTCAGGGCAGGCTTCCTGGAGGAGGGGTCTTGGGAGCAGGAAATGGAGCTCAGCAGCCAGCTGTCAAGGCCCCTCCCCACACAGGTCTTTTAGGGCCACTTGAGTCTAGCCGCCCCGACAAAGCTCCCCTTATGGAAGGTCTTCTTGAGCCCCTGTGAACTGTCCACCCAGAACTAGGCAGTGGGGACCCGGGGAGAAGTAGGACCTGGGCGCCTTGCCCTGAGGAGTGACAGTCAGGTGGAGGAGACAGACAAGCCACTCAGTAAGGTGCTGCCACCTGAATCGAAATGCCTGCAGGGGTCGTTCACCTTGCTTGCTGCTCCTCTCGAGTCCAGACTCTAGACAGAGCCCCCCCCCCCAAAAGATGGTGGTCCCAGGGGCAGCCAGTGTCTTACCACAACCTCCCCAGCCTATCTTGTGCTACCTGCACTTCTTCCTAGCCCCCTGCTACCCTCTCGCGATCTTTGAGGGCAGAGTCTGGGCCCCCAGCCCCACGCATAGGACCTGGCCTCAGGGGGCAGTGGCACCTCTTCCCAGAACCATTCTCAGTCGGATGATGCGAAGCCTGCCTGCCTCCTTCCCCAGCTCCAGCCCCTGCTGTTGACTGCTCCCTTTAGTCTGGGCTTTCATTGTAGCCGCAGCCTGTAAGGTGCCAGATCTGGCTTGCTGAGCCCTGAGGCTGTCCCCACTGCCAGGCCCTCCTGGCATGGGACAGGACGGTGGCCAGGGAGGAGGAGAGTCATTTTCTGTGGCTCCAGACCTCTGGGCCGCAGCCCATGCAGGTGCCCGGGACCTTTGGGTCCCCGTGGCTGGGAGGGACCCAGGGCTTTGATGGGCCTTCCCACTGTGCCCCCCAAGGGCAGCCCTTGGGGGAGGTGGGACTCACTGCTTCCTGCTTCCGAGGGCTGGAAAGCTGGCAGGGCCCTTGGGAAGTGGGGCAGGGCGGGACTGGCCCCTGGCCCACACCCAGCAGGGTAGTGCTGGCTGAGGAAGGGGCCCCTAGGCCGAGCGGTTCGGCGAGGCCCTGCTCAGCCACGGTCCGGTTGGGTGGCCTGGGGCCAGGCACGCATCCTCTGGAAGCCTCGCTTGGCACACCTGCCGCTCAGGATTGCCGCGACACGGCCACAGTGGAGAGGACGCAGAGTCGGGGACCGGTGGGGAGGGAGAAGCTGACTGGGATGTGGCCCCCTCCACCTGAGGAAAAAATGAAAAAAAAAAAAAAAAAATCTCTGCTTGTCTGTGCTGACGAGGCATCTGGTGTCTCTCCACAGTTCAAACGATGGTTACAGGCCACTTCAGTCTTGGTTTGATTTCCAGATCTTTCTGCCAAAGTCTGAAGAGCTTTCTTTTTGATTTCCGCAGTTTCTACTTATGGCTTTACAGTTTGATTTAATTGCAAACTTACAGGAAGGTGGTAAGAATTGTATCGAGAACTCCTGGGAAGCCTCGTCCAAATTCCCCATGGCTATTAACATTTTGACACATTTTGGATTAGATTCTTTCCGGAAGGGGGAAGTTGATGTTTTGTTGTGAGCCCTTGTGTGACTGGAACCTTCCCTTGGAGAGTGACCCTGCCGTGGAGGGGTTGGGAGCTGGGCTTGGCAGTCCTATAGAGCTGGGTCCTGATCTCGGCCCTGATACGTGGTAGTCAAGTGACTGCAGCGAGTCCCCACGCAGTCACCTGGGCTGACCCTCGTTGTTCGAGAAGGAGCTGTGCGGATTGATGACCTCTCAGATGTTTCTGCAGTTTCGTAGTTTCAAAGACACTTTGACCACCAAGGTCACCATCCTTGGAGTGGGCAGGGGTGGTGTCAGGTCATTTTTCCAAAGAGAAACTGAGGCACCGAGAGGTACTCACTCACTCCACACCACAGGCCAATTGCAGGCTGACTGCTGAGAGCAGGAGGCAGGAATCTGTGGCTCAAGCACGTGGCCCAGTGGATTTCGAGGCCAGAGGTACCCAGAGGCCTAGGCTTTGCGGAGCAGGCTGGGGCGGCAGAGGGAGGTAGGGAGAACAGGCCAACCCCTCTCCTTAAGACCTGCCAGTCTCCCCACAGGGCTGCCCCCGGGCCTGCAGTGGGGCTGGGGAGTTCTGGAAGCTTGCCCTGGATAGGAGGGAGAGGAGACTTGGCGTCTGGTGCCGGTGGTGGGTGGGCCCCAGGCAGGTAGCCGGCGGGTGGTCTCTGGCCTGGGCTCCATCCGCGGGCACGCCTCGCCGCGGGCCCCCATGACTGTTGGCTCAGCACGCCACTTTCTGATGACTAGGTCAGTTTCCCAGAGAGCTTGATGTGGCAGAGGGTTGCCATAGAGAGAGCAGGCACGATTCCAATCACAAGAACGGGCATCCCTAGTGAAAATGCTTACATCAGTCAGTGTCTGATTTAGACTTCCAAAAAAAGCCAACCCAAACCACGAAAAGCAGGACTCGCTTCACCACTTCTGCCCAGCGAGTGCCTACTCATTCTTTAGGGCCGCAGCCAAGGGCGCCTCCTTGGTAGTGAAGCTGGGCTCGCCCGCCCCTGGGCTCCTGCCTGTCTCCCCCACACCCAGCCTGGTAGTGAACTTTCGGGAAGTGCTTGTTAAAACTAATGAAAATGTGAGCTCGGGCAGATGCTTTCTCCTCTCTGGGCCTCCATTTTCTTACCCAAAATTGGGGCAGTGACGACAGGTAAGGGTGGAGCTCAGGGGACTTGGAGTTTGGGGTCCTAAGGACAGGAAGGTGAGAGACGGGCAGGGGAGGGAGGGACCCGGGAGGGGATTTCCGCCTCGGAACCCAGGTGGGGAGTCTTTGTTGGGGTGGATGGGAGGAGCCCAGGTAGAACCAACAACTCACAGCTGCCTGTAGTTTGGCAAGAGGAGTTCATTTGGCCACTGTTAGTCCTCGGCAAGTGGGGCTGAGTTCCCTGCAAAGGCTGAATAGGGGGTAGCATGTTGGTGGGGGTGGGGTGGGCTCCGTGAGCCCCCAGCCCCTTTCAGCCCCCTTGGCTGCCTTGCCTGCAAAGGGGGGGGTGGCGTAACCCACCTCCCGCAGGGACAACAGCCTGGGCCCCGGTCCTGCTGGGGAGGCGGAGGCTCCGGCAACAGTGGGACCAGGTCCAGGCATCCCGTGGTGGCCTGGCGCAGAGCTCCTGGAGGTGGCTCTGGCGGGGGGTCCTGCTTGGGCCGAGAGGGCTCGTGGGCCCCACTGTCCCCAGCACGTCGGCCCTACCCGGCCACCTGGCCCCCACAGGAACGTTCAGAGGACCCTGCCCCGCACTGGCCCTGAGGCCAGACCACCTCTGAAATGGCCACGAGGCCCGAGCAGTGGCTTCTATCCAGCCCTCTGCGAGCCGGAAGAGAACTGGGTGCAGGAGCCCCGAGAAGGAGGCCAGGGCTCCCTTCCCCATGGCCTGGGGAAGGAGCTGGGGCCCCAACGGCAGCCTCCCAGGGCTCCTCCAGCGTCGACTCTGAGAAGTCTAGGTTCTGGGGTGTTGGGGGGTAGGGGAGGTGAAATTCCAGACTTTCATGCAAAAGTCATTTACCTGTAAAGCACATTTACCAACACCCCCCACCCCCAGCGTTCTTTTTCCATATTGCATTTTTTCCCCTCTGCAACCCAAGTCTCCTCCAGCTCTTTTTTTCCACTTGCTGTGCCTCCTTCCTGCCGCCCCCTTGGCCTCCAGGCGGGAGCTTACCCGGGGCCCCTGGAGTGAGCCCTGGGCAGCAGATGAGGCCGACTCAGGGGCTCAATGAGGCCCAGCTGCTCAGCAGGCACCCTGGCAGGTGGGCCCGGCCAAGGTCCCCCATCACCTTTGAAGGCCTCCTGTTCCCTGGACTGCTGCCAAGGCTCTGAATCTCGGCAGCGCCCACTCTGTTCCCTTCCTGGAGGAAAGCAACCTGCTTGCCGACTGGTGACTTGCCAGGATGTCCTGGTCCACAAGAAGTGGCCGCAGGAGGCGGCTTCATAGAATGGAACGTTTGATCACTCACGCCCTTTTGACCAAGTCATTCCGAGTCCCATCAGTTGCCAAAGGGCTTCCCTTGAGAAAGGGCCTCGGGCCGGGGTGGAGGTTGTACTTTCTGACTTTTAGCAATCCCCAGCCCCTCATGCTCTGTGCCTGTCCCCCGGCAGGACTTAGCCCCATTCCTCTCTGCTCTCGGCAGCCAGAGCTCTCCCTACTACATTGGGCCTCTGACTTCTCAGGGGGATTCCAGAGGGAGAATGATGGGACCAGGGGTGGGGGGAAGCCTCAGCAAACTGTCTCAGCTTGCGTTCTTTTTGGCCCAGCCAAGACCTGGGGCCCCTGTGATGAGCAGAGGGGCTAGGCTGAAGCCCACAACTTCCCCGAGTGACCAGGTGCAGGGGCCGGGGTGTGCTTTGAGACCAGGCCCTCCCTAAGGCCAGCCACCCCTCCCTTGGCCGCAGATCTTTGGACTCCTTGTCCAGTGCTCTTTCTGGTGCACCTGAGTTGGAGGAGTCAGCAGTGGGAGTGGCTTCAGGTCCGGGGCTCCCAGGCCCGCTGCAGGGAGGGAGGCTCTGCTGCCCCCTTGTGGAGGGTGGTGGTCTCCAGCAGGCAGACTTTGGGTGCCTTTGTGCCACCTTCCCAGGAAGCCCTTGAGGGGTGCCTCTTTTGGGCACTTACTCAGAGTGGAAGGTCGAAGGCATTTGCTTGAAATCCATCCAGGGAGGACCCTGGGGGTTCTCCTGGAGAGTGGCCACAAGGGACGGGGACTTTTCTTTGAGTCCCTGCCCCGAGGCTGGGGCCACTGGAGACCCTGTCCAGAGGGAATGTTTTTGGTGACAAATGGGGAGGATCCTCACTTCCATACCTGGAATCCCTTCCTGGCCGGGGCTGCAGCAGTCGTTTTCCTATTCTGAGTCCTTTTTCCCTCTCTGCCATATTCTGGGGCCCTGCCTCCTTTAGGGCTGCCCTCCCAGGAGCCCCCAAATTGCTCTCAGACAGAGCTTTACGGAAACATGGCCAGGGGTGGGCTCAGCAACTGTCCTCTGGGCTCGGCTGCCTCGTGCCGACTCCTGCCCATGCCTAAAGGGCCCACCCTGGGCTGAGAACAGACCTGGGCCTGGTCCCCTCTGGGCCTGGATGAGCCTGGGATTGGGCCCTCCCCGGGGTTGGTGCACATGGGAGAATGGAGCTGGGCGTCCTCTCAGCTCCCTGGGTACAGAGTGCCGCAAATCCGCTTTGGAAAAGAAGCTCTGCCACCCGGTGGCAAGCGCCTAGCTCATACACACTCAGACTGGCCCTGGCACACGTGTCCTCCGGCTGGGTCTTGTGCGTTTGCGGCAGCATTTGGTGCTCCTGGAAGGCAAAGCGTTTTCTTCCCTTGTCCCTCCCAGATGACCTCAAAGGCCCCTGCCTGCCCACCCAGCACGCCCCTCTCCACAGCTTGGAAGCCATCCTTTTGCTGTCTCACCGGGGGGAGGTGGGGTGAGGGGGCAAGGGACAATCGCTCTCACAAGCCTGTGCCCCCAAGAGCCCAGGCCAGGGGACTGGGGCTGGAGAGGGTGTGGCGGGACTGAGGCGGGACTGAGGCGCGCCCGTGTCACAGGCCCGGCCTCCTTGCCCCCCTCCCTGGGGGTTTACTCAAGTTCTCCGGGAGAAGCCAGCCCACCCGAGCTGAGCAGACCGCAGTGGGGGCAGCTGCCCCTCCGTGCCGCCGAGGGCTCGGCTCAGCCTCGAGCTGGCTCTGCCTGGGCTTGTCTGAAGGAAGATGGCTGCTTGCTCAGGTCACTTGGTTCTCTCCCTGGATAACTCTCTTTCTCCCCTGCCGTGCCCTCCTCCTCCCAGGCTAGGGGGACACACATTTGCTTTTAGTGCCACGCGCCCTGGAGTCGGACATGGGTGCGTGCCTTGGCCAGGGGGCTGAGGGACTGGGGGACTTGTCTGGGAGGTGCTTCCGGGGCTGAAACACAAAAGGAGTCGGTGTGGCCCCCGGGGCCCTGCGGACCCACAGGCTCAAGAGCCAGAGCTGAGCAGGGCGGCAACGTGACAGAATTTTCTCCAAGTCAGTCCTCTGTCTTGGAGGCAGAGCACGTCCCCATAGGCCGAGGGGTCACCCCGCCTCCTGCTGCTACTGTCTCCATCTCTGTCTCCCCTGCACCAGCCAAGCATTGGCGTCATTGTCTGCCTACTCCCCCAGCTCCCTCCACCGTAATCTGCTCTGACTCGCTGCTGGCCTCTGATGCCACCAGGCTGCCGTGGTCCGGGAGACAGGCTGCTTGCCCCCCGCTCATTGGCTCCTCGCTTCCGTCCAATCAGGACCAGGGGCCCCTTCCCTTAGATGTTGCTGGGCAGCCTTGAGAGGCTGCCGCTAGCAGGAAGGTGGAGAGGGAGCATCTGCTTGGCATTCAGAGGCCGTGTCCCCCACCCAGCCCTGCCAGGGACACGAGAGGCCCCCGAGACACATCTGTAGCCTAATGGGAGAGGGAACTGTCAAGGAAGGGTAGGGGCTTGCTCAGAGCTTGTATGTGGAGGTAGTTGTGTACTGGGGGCCTTGGTGGGTGGGGCTCCAGGGCTGTGCCATGAGAGACAGTTGGTACAGAAGCTGCCAGATAATTGAAGCTACTGGATAAGCCAACAGGGTGTAGTCAGGTACCCAAAGAACCAGAAGCCTCTCCAGGAGCAGGGTAGAAGCAGGGGCTGTGGGGCTGCCCAGTGTTCTAACTAGAGATAGACTCAGGCAGGCCATTTGGACGGCGAGGGCACCACCAGCCTCAAGACACTCGAGCGGGGCCCAACCCCATGGAGCTGCTCCCTGCTCTGTCTTGGGAGTGTCCTGCCAGGGAGAGGCCCAGCAAGCAGGGCTGCAGGGTGTCAGCTGGACCACGAGTCTGCCCCCCTTTACAGAGGTGGAGACTGACAGTCAGAGTGGGGCCCACAGGAGACCACTTAGGGACGGGGCAGGAGATGTGAGCAAGGCCACAGCCCATGGGGCAGGACTCTCAGGCTGGGCGGCACCCTCCATTTGCTGGGGTAGCCTGGGAAGGGTTTAAAGGAACCTCAGGTTCCCTGAGGAGAGGCCTGGGCAGGCAGGAGATCCGCTCCGTTTTCAAAGGCAGCTGGAGACGGCGACACTGCAGGGACCATCTGGCCTCACTCACCACCTTCTCTGCCAGCTGAGCCAGGAAGAGGCAGTGACACCACTCAAATTTCTTCTGGAATTCTTGTCTGCATCTTGTTCCATCACAAGACTTGGGGCATGGGTAGGTGTGGTGCGCTGGGGAAGGGCAAGTAGAGGAGCAGGGGCTCCCCGTGTGCCCGTGGGAGTCTGAGACCCCCACTCCCCCAGGAGCCGGCTTGCTGAGGCCTGTGTGAGTGTCAGCTGCGGATGCACCGCGCCGTGGGTGGACGTGCCTGGGCCCCCCAGACCCCGTCCTTTTGCCCGAGTTTTGGATTCCGTCGTGCGTGGGGTTGGCAGGGACTACTCCGCGTGAGTCCTGGCGGAGCCACCTGCGGGGAGCGTGGCCTCGGGCAGGTCGCTAGGGCATCCCACCCACAGGTGGAGACTCGCCCTGAGGCTTCAGTGCAATGACAATGCCTGGCGCCGGGCACGCGGAGGCTGCGCGCAGGAGTGCCCGCCTGGCATCACCTGCGTCACCCACCTCCGGGGGCCCAGCCAAGGGCGCGAGCTTTGATTTCAGTGTGAGCATCCTGGTGCACAGAGCTGTTTGCACCATCCCTGCCTGCGGCCACGTCAGAGCAGCGCCGCCCCCCCCACCCCGCCTTCCCCAACCTGGGGCCCGGAGGCCGGGGTGCTGGGGGCACACACGCAGGCTGGGAGGCTCAGCCCCAGGCCGCCTGGCTCCACTGCAGCTCTCACAGCCCTAAAAGACGGGCCCTGGCGCCAGCCGCTCTGAGGCCACCAATAGTTATCAGCTGTCCCCATCTCTCCGGGCTTGTCCCTGCTACTTGGGAGCCTGGGCCTGGGCTTTGCTTCCCCGCTGCCTCCAGTAACAGTGTCTCTCTCTCTCTCTCTCTCTCTCTCTCTCTCACACACACACACACACACACACACACACACTCTTTACACAAGAGCACAGGTAGGCTCCCCAGAGTGCCCTGGAGGCCGCAGACCCATCGCTTTCAGTCACCAGGGCATGTAGCAGGCCCTGGCAGCGCCCTCCTCCTCCGCATACAGGGTCTCCGTCCCTAGAAACCCAGTGCTTGGCAAGACGTGAGCCTCCGGGGCACGGCAGCGCCTCCCGGCGTGCTGGCTCCCCTGTGGGAGAATTCCCTGCGCCCTGCGCCCTTCGCTCTCTTCCACCTCCACACTCCCTCCTCAGCAGTGCCTGCTTGGCAGCAAATTGAAGACTCCTCGTTGGTGATCCAGGCAGCCCCAGTTCCCATTCCAGCTGGTTAAGCCCCTCTGTAGTCTTTACTGCACGGGAAGTACACGGCAATGCTAGAAAAGTAGACGGTGCAGAAGGGGAAGACATTTTGTATATCCTTTCAGATGCCTTTCCCTGAGCTTTTTTATGTAAATAGATTTTTACGTACATTGCACCATCCTGCAAGTCTTGTTTTAGTTTCTGCTTTTCACTTAACGGTATGTGAGAAACCTATTGGAAGGCATATTAAGTATATGTCAATCTTTTTTTTTTTCTCCTCAGGAGGTACCAGGGATAGAACCCAGGACCTCATACATGGGAAGTAGGCACTCAACCACTGAGCTACATCCGCTCCCCTCGATTTCATTTTTAATAACTGCATAGTATTTCCTTGGACGGATGGACTATAGTATGTTGAAATACTTCAGTTAGGCACTTGGATTCTTTCCTAAACTTTCCCCGTTATGCTCAGCGCCGGGCCCACCCCCTCTTGTATACATCTTCATTCTCCTTGTGTGCCTTAAGATAGAAGTCCATGAGTGGGATTTCTGGGTCAATACCTTTTGCCATTTCCAGGGCTTTCGATACTTATGGATAATTGTCCTCTGGAAAGATCCCCCGTCTCCCTTCCCATCAGCAGTTCGTGGGAGCTGCCTGGGAGCCCCTCCTGAGTGTGTCCCCCATTCTCCGAGGCTGCTCATGCCATGTCTGCAGGTGAGAGCTTTCCCCAGCTGTCTGCTCGCTCTCTGTAAAGGGCTCAGCAAGATGTCTTCGTTTTCTAGAGCCAGCACCACCAGGGACCACAATGCAACTGTCTTGTCTCCCTGCTCTGGGGCTAGACGTGTGAAACCCCCTCCGAAGGCCATTCTTGACCTTCCTGGGCTTGTAGAAAGCGTCACTGCCACCTCTGCCTCCTCTCTCCTCACATGATCCTGTTCTCTGTGTCCGTCTGTGTCTTCCAAAAAGGACACTGTTCAGAGTGGATCAAGGCCCATCTTACTCCAGTATGGCCTCATGCCATCAGCAATGACTTTATTTCCAAATAGAGGCCCATTCCCAGGTACTGGGGGTCAGAGCTTCAGCATATCTTCTGGGGGACACAGTTCAACCCACAGCACAAAGGAAGGGGGATGGTGATTCCAAGAGGAAACCCAGGTCCGAGGTTTGGTAAGTCCAAAACACAACATGACAGGGGGAGCTGGTGCAAGCTGTTGTGTTGGGGGGATGGGGGGCCTCGGTCCTGCCCCCCACGAGGCTGGTGGAGGGGGCAGGCCAAGCTGGGAAGACTTGGGTCAACAGTGCCTGATAAGGAGGGGAGAGCCCTGTGGAAGCGGTGCTGGCCGGATGGAAGGGCAGGGCTCAGCTTGGCCATGGAGTCAGCCTTTTGTCTGCCTGTCTGGCGTGCCATCACTTTAAAGTCTCCTTGTCCCAAAGGGCTGCCACATTCTTTGTTCTGTGGAATGATTCTGGCCTGGCGGTGATCTTTCTGGCTCTTTCAGCTTTGTTCTCCTATCAAAAAAAAAAATCCATCTTCTGAAAATCAGCCAGGCTTGAGGGTGAGCAGCCAGTGTGGAGGCACCGCGTGGCCTCTACCTGTGAGGTGGGGCTGTGGGTCCTCGACAGAGAGGGGATCTTACCTATAGAGGCAGACCCAAGGCAGCATGGGACCCTGGGTGCACTTGATTTGGCAGAAAACTTCTAAGATGTGGAGGGGAAACTGCTGAGGTAACATTGCCCACGGCTTCTGGAAGGAGTATGTCTTTGGGATACGCTGCACCGAAGGTACACAAGCAACGGGCTGCTGGGTTTGGGACAGCTGGGCCTGTGCAGTCCTAGGATCACCTCTGGAATGAGTTCTGCCTCGTAGAATTCTGACGTGGCAGCCTCTGCGCAGGTGCTGGGCACGTAGGCCTCACATTCGCGGTGATGAGGTGCCGTTCCTGGCACACCTCGCTCTCGAGCTGTCTGTCCTTCTCCTTCGATGACATTTATGGGAGGGTCAGCTCTCGCTGACGTGGCTCATTGGGTTTGCCCTCGGCTCCCCGCCCTGCCCGGTTCAGTGTGCTTCCCGAGCCCGACCTCCACGGAAACATCTCCAGGCCCTGCCAACTGGCAGCAGTGTGGGGCCGGTCACGGCCTGGCTCCGGAGGGGCTCACCGTCATGCCCGTGCAGCCCAGCACCCAGCACTGCCCCGAGGTCTGAAGTGCCTGAGGCCTAGGGAGCCTGGGCTGCCCATGGTTGCTCCCAGCCTGGAGAGTCTGCTTCCTCACTCCAGCCCCTCCTCTGGGCAAACGACCCTCATGGGAGACCACCATAGTCCATCCTCACTGGTCAGGAGGGCAGCAGCTGGCTCAGGGACACACAGCTGCATGCCAGGGAGGAGACAGGATAGGAAGCAAAAGCAGAGCACAAGGCAGTGGGGGCCATGGGGAGAGCAGGTCACGGCAGTGAGCCCTCAACAAACAGCCACCCTTGAGGGTGACCAGGAGCTGGCAGGGGGGCCCCTGGCTTTTCCCACTGGAGGCAGCTCTAACCTGCATACCAAGCGGAGTCACACACTCTCCTCCCCAGGCCAGTCTGGGCCCGATCAGGGAGTGCTGATGCTGTGCGGGACCCCTCCCCTGGCCAAAGATAGGCTCCTGTCCAGCTGTCCAGCCCACCTTGCTGGGCCAGGTGGGGGGCGGGCACTTGCCTAAAGGTTGGCTCATTCAGTCCTCATGTCCATCCTGAAAGGTAGGCTTTTCACTCCCATTTTACAAATGAGGAAACTGAGGCAGCTCTGAGAGACTATCTGATGGGCCCAAGTCTGTCAGCCCCCAGGGTGAGAGTGATAAGGTCCCACAGCTCCTCGCCCTTCCCGCCTCACCGTCTGCCAGTCCTGACGGCATCCTTCCCTCAGGCGCACGCCCCCATCTTGCCGTCTGAACCCAACCATCATCTGGGGAGCGTGTGAAGGCTGCCCCTCTGCCAGCTGTCTCCTCCCTGACCACTAGCGCTCGCTGGGAGAGATCATGTTCCGCCATCATCAGCCATCGCCTTGGACGGATGGTCCTTGGCAGACCCTGAGCTCCCATGTGGCGGGTGGGCAGCCCCGGGCAGATGGATGGGTAGGTGGCCTGGCAATGGCCCAGGGCCGCGTGAGAATCCACTCGCCGGCCCCTGCCCACCACCGAGGATTCCAGCAACTATTTCCACCCCCGCTGTTCTAAGAACAGTCTGGATCGTATTGGTGTGCCGGGGCCACCATGAAGCCTTGGAGCCCAGCCGGTGCCTCTCGAGCCATTACTGACACGCGAGGTGATGAGCCGTGTGCCGTGTCTTGTGTCCCCAGGAGCCCTGTCATATCAACCGCGAGAAGACAGGATGAGCATCTCGGCACTCGGCAGCAGCCCCAGAGGTGAGGCCCCGGTGGCCAACAGCCAGCAGCACGTTGGGAGGGCCAGAGAAGGGGCTCCTGGGTCCCGGGCTGGGGCTCCCCTGCTGAGGCGGCCCGGCCTTGCCCCTGCCAGGGAAGGCCCTCCCACCCGGCGAGGAGGAGCGCAACGACGTCCTCAGGCAGATGAAGGTGCGCACCACGCTGAAGGGGGACAACAGCTGGATCACCAAGCAAGATGACTCGGAAGGCCGCACCTTGTAAGGCGGGCGGGGCCACGGGCCATGCAAGGGCCGTCCCTGGGGGCCGAGGGGCCCCCTCCGGCAGCGCTCAGCCAGGTCGCTGGGCCACAGGCCAGCTGGGGTGGGAGGGCCCGGGAGCCATCCTTTTGGGACGCCTCTTTCTGCAGAGAACTGCCCTCCAACCGGAGCCGTGCCACCTCCTTTTCATCAGCCGGGGAGGTCCTAAAGGCCAGGTAAGAGGGTGGGAGGCAATCTCCCAGGAGGTAGAGCAAAAGCGTTTGAAAAGGAAAAGAGTAGAGAAAAGAATCATTCTAGGGGTGACGGAAAGGGGACAACCAACTCAGAAGGACAAAGTTCTTCGCTCTCGGCCCAGGAAGGGACTTTGCTGAAATCCACTCCGCCCTGAAGCCCACTGCCAGGATGGGCAGCTTTCCTTATGGGAAGGGAGCATGGCAGGCAGCGTGGCCAGGCCACCAGCCTTGCTTTTGGCTGCCGTGGCTCTGGCTGTCCACCCGGCTGAAAAGGGCCATTCGTGTGAAGAAGGCTCCTGGTTGGCCTTGGAGGCGCTTTCTGCTGCTTTGAGTCTCACCCATGCCTCCTTCCTCTGGGCAGCCCTGATTCCCAGGGGCCTCTCGGTCATCAGCAATCCCCAGTCATAGGATGGCAGCTCCTGGCAGCCGGTGGAGGGGAGCAGTGCGAGCTCTTTCGATTTCTTGAAAGACTGTCTCTTCTCAAGGACCTTAGCCCAGCTGTGTCCACCGGGGGGGTGGGGGGGTGGGGGTGGCAGGGCAGGAGCATCATCCCAACAGCGGGCAGGTCACAAGACACCGTCCCTTTCCTCTGGCCCCTCCTCACACGGGACCCTGGCACAACCAAGTAAAGATAAATTGCAGGTGGTGATGGGTGTGGCTGGCCAGCTGGGCAAGGGGCTGACACCTGCCCCAAGGCAGTCTTCTTGGTGAGGGGTCTGTTTATCTCCGGGAGGTGCCTTCCCCACCCTGGGCTTTGTTTCCCAAGGCCCAGAACGGGGATGACTTGAAGTTTAAGTATTTGCCTCTCATTTTCTCCCTGGGAGGCCCATGCCAGCCAGGAGCCATGGCCTTGACCTCCAGGGCTCCCCCACCCCGCCCATAGGCATTTCATTCAAACATGCTTGGGTGGCTAGAAGGAGGTTAGCTGCCATCCCAAGTGCTTCTGGGACTGGGCCTCTGGGGGACACTTGCACCTCCAGGAGGCTGCCCCCTGTGTGGGGTCCCTTAGAGCCCAAAGCCCCCTCCTGCCCTGAGTCCTTGAGTCCTTGACGATGACCTTATCTCCTGTCCCTGGCCCCAAGCTGTCAGCTCCTTGCCTGACCCCTCGGCCTGCCCCCTGGCAGGAGGCCCCAGCCCCCAGAGCCTGGTGTTTTCCAGACGCTGGCCGCCCCCTGGCCTGGCCCTCCAGTCTTGATCTTACATCTGGGATTGTGATGTAGGCATCCAAGGGCCTGGAGGAGCGAAGGGACAGCATCTGGCTCTTGCCCACCTGGCTTGGGCTCGCCCCCCTGGGCCCTCATGAGCCTTCCTGGAGGAGGCCGTGGTGGGACATCAGAACTGGGGACGTCCGTGGCTCTGGCCTGACTCCAGCCTTGGTCAGGTCTGAAGGAGAGCAGAGGGTGGCAGGGCTGTCAGCTCTCCGAGAAGCGCTCTCCCTCAGGGCCTCAAGTGAGCCCTGGGGGGAGCCCTGGGCCTGGCAGGCCAGGGAGAAGCTGGGGTTTGGGGGTGACACCTCGACAGCCAATGCCTAGCCACCGAAGCATCAGCCACAGGTCCCTCCCTGGAAGGCAGGAGGGAGGCAGGCCGGGGTGCTGGGGTGGCCGAGTCTTTCTCCCTTTGTTCCCACCCTATCTGGACACCTGTGGTCGGGGGGCAGAATAAAAGAAGTCTCGCTTCACCTCGTGCCTTCTTTTTCCTGGGCAGGCCCCCGAACACGAAGGCTCCCACTGGCTACATCATCCGGTAGGTGACTGCAGGACCCTGGCCACCCCCCACGCCCTCCTCCCCCCTTCTCCCCCTGCAGCCCCCTCCAGGGGAGTTCACTGAGCTGCTTCTCCTGGCTGTCTTTTAGGGGAGTGTTCACCAAGCCCATAGACAGCTCGTCCCAGCCCCAGCAGCACTTGCCCAAGGCCAACGGAGCTCCAAAAAGGTGTGTCTGCCGGGTGTCAGGCAGCAGGAGGCAGTGGGCGGAGTGAGGGCCCACCCCAGCACAGGGAGCACGCTGCCTGCCTCTGCGAGGGGCCGGGGGCGACAGCGGGGAGCCGCACAGGGGCTGAGCTTGGGGCACCGCCAGACAAGGAAGAAAAGATGCCGGGCTGTTCCCTCGAGGTCTTCTGGGCACCTGTCACGGGCCTGCTGGGCTGTGTGGGGCCAAATTTGGGGGCGAGAGTGTGCCGGCAGGCGGGCACATGGGAACCTCTTGCCTCCCCAGTGCCCGCAGTCCGCTGAGAGCAGCTAGTGCTGGTCGTCCCCGGCCTTTTTCCTCTGGCTACAAGATGACCACTGAGGAGTACAAGAAGCTGTGAGTAGGCTGCCTCACGCCCCACCCTGTGTTTGCTGTAAGGAGTGAGCCCAGACCCCGGACCCCTAAGGCAGCTGGCAGCCAGCCTCTGGGACGGTGAGGGGACAGCTAGTCCCACCAGCCTGAGACCTCCTGCCAGTTGCAGTTGTGGCCTGGAGCCTACCTCAGGGTGAGGAGACCCAGGAAGGGGACAGCAGCGGATGACCACGCTGGGGGGCCTGGTGGCCCTGAAGACATTTTCTGCCTAAAGCTGGCCTGCTCTCTGGATATAAATCCTTGGGGTTCCCCCTGCAGCTCCCCTTGGGATCTGTCTCAAAGGCTCGCTCCTGTGTGCCCAGGGAGAGAGTTGAGGGCTGGCTTTCCAGAAGGAAGAAATGGCATGTGCAAAGGCCCTGGGGCAGCCATTGCAGTGTTTGCTGGTGGTGAAAGCCAGGAAGCTGTGCTGTCGAGAGAGAGGGGCAGCCTGTGGGTGGGAACAGGGTGGGAGGCGAGGGCAGGGCATTCTCAGCCCGTCTCCCAACCCTCCCCCCACCAGGGCCCCCTACAACATCCGACGCAGCTCAGCCTCAGGGGATGCTGAGGAGGAGGAGGAGGAGAAGGTGCCCTTCTCTTTTGACGAGCAAAGAAGGAGGTAATGGCACCTGCCGGGCATCCCCGTCGGGGGAGGGCAGGACCCAAGCCAGTGCTGGGTGTACTGAGCAGGGTGGCAGGGGGGTGGTGGCTCTGGAGGTTCAATTACCTGTCGCCCCAAACCAAAGCCCCTTTGCTGCTGCCCCTTCTCTCTCCAGTCCCAGCTCCAGCCTGCCCTCCCACCCACCTGGGAAACAGAGCTCCTGGGACCCTAAGGGATGAGCAGCCAATTGGTGGGCTCCAGCTCCTCCTCCCACCCCGTCTTAGGGGATCAGCCTCATACCCCCAGTGGGCTGTGATGGGGCTGGATTTCTGAGCCTGGGGCCCTCTGGATGCCTTCAGCTCTGCTCCTGAGGAAAACAATGTCCTGAGCTCGGCCTGCCCCCAATCCCAGCATGTGCTGGCCCCTCTGGGGCTTGGAAAGCACAGCAGAGCCCTGTGGCTGAAGGGCCCTGGAAGATCCATGACCCTGGGTCGTGGGGCCAGTGGGCTGAGGTGGGGATGGAAGCATCCAGTTGCCCTTCCCTTCATTTCTCTATGTCCTCTCGAATGGTCCTTGTAGCAGACGCTTATCTAGCTGCTCCCCTCACCTCCCTGGGGTGGCCCCGAGCCACCCCCGGCTAGGCTGGCAGAGCAGTTCCAGCCCGACACCATCGGGTGTCTCCCCCATGCTGCCCCAGGTCGGAGGCCGCGAGCAGCGTGGTGAGGAAGACGGCTTCCCGGGAGCACTCCTACGTCCTGTCGGCGGCCAAGAAAAGCAGCAGGTGAGCCACGCAGCCAGGGGCACAGTGGGGCAGGAGGTCTGGATTCTGGGACAGTTGCCTTCCCCTCGGGGCCTCGATTCTTCTTCAGGCTGGTGAGGACACAGGCCGGGAGGTCACCTCCAAGGGCCCTCCTAGCCGGACCTTCTTGGCAGTTCAGGTGCGCTTTGGAGAAGGCACATGGGCCTCTGCCAACAGGGCAGGCGAAGGGCTGGGGGTGGGGGAGAGGCCTGGGACCCACCAAGGCCAACATGGCACCTTTCGGTCTCCTTTCCAGCAGCCCCACCCAGGAGGCACAGACCCCGTTGATTGTGAAGCGGTAAGTGTCAGTGAGGGAAGCCTTAGGCTCCTGTCAGCAGGGTGTCGTGCAAGTGCTCTGGAGAAGGCGTAGGGGTGGGCAGGGCTGCTGCCTGCTCTGTGGCAGTAGGAGCCTGGCTGACAGAACACTAAAGCCATGGCTTGTGGCCGGAAACTTCCATTTGCCAAGGGCTGGTGGAGATGAGCCCCTGGCCCAAGGCAGACCTATGGTGTTTCCCCAAGCCCCCTGGGGTCTTGAAGCAAAAGTAGCCACCTTGGCAAGAGGGGCCGCTGGGCTGGGGCCCAGGAGCTTGCCATTGGGGGCCCCCTGCCCAGCTGGGCCCAGGGAGGGCTCTGTTCTCCCTCCAGCAGCTGGAAAGTACCAGGAAGCTTCCTCCTTGGTCCTGCAGCAAGAGTCTTCCCTGCCTCTCGCCCCACCCTCTGCCCTCATATGGCTGCATGTCCCTTGTCACCAGCCAGACCTTAGACTGTAGTGGGGGAGACAGGAGCATGGGCAGCCCTAATGAGAGGCAGAGAGGAGTAGTTCCCCTGTGAGGTGACCATGATGTTGGAGATGGGTCCTAAAGGGTGACACCTTCAGTGGAGGAGGATAGTCTGAGGGACAGGGAGGAGAATGACTCCACTTCTGAAGAGTTGAGTTTCCAGGCCCTTCAGTGGGGTGGTTAGAGGAGGGGAGCCAGTGGGCCCAGTGTCCCAGGCTGTGGGACTGGCCAGTGCAGAGACCCGAGGGGGACTAGCTGGCTGTGTGGGAAGAACAGAAGGGTGAACTGAAAGACAGTGAGTGGGGAGGGGTGGCACAAAGGGAGTGACAGAGTGCTGTGCTCTCACTGTCCCGGTCCTGACCTCTTTCCTCTGAGCCCCCAGCCTGGGCTGCCTCACGGGCCTGGTCTTGAAGGGCTGGGTCAGCCTGACGCCAATGAAAGCACATCCTTCAGAGGCCAGCGAGCTTGAGGGTAGCCGAGAAGGCCACTGGTGACCTGGGGACAGGCAGTGCATCTCTTCTCTTCTTGCCCAAAGGGTTGAGGTCGTGGATGAGGACGGGCCTTCCAAGAAGAGCCAGGACCCACCTGCTCTGGCGAGATCCCCTCCTGGCCTGAGCAGGTACCCAGTCTCTCCTGTCGGCCCAGGGCCTCAGGGTCGGCGTCCCCACATGCCCGGTGCCAGGCTGGGGCACAGAAATCTGTCAGCACCCGCCTGGCTGGCTGTCCCAGGGCTGCCTCCGCGGACATAGTGCTTCGTTTTGGTCTCTTCAGTACTTACCTGTGTCACCTTAACCCTTGCACCACGGAGCCCAGTGGCGGCATCTGAGGAAAGTCCAAACTGCGGGGTCTGACAGGAGTGGGAAGGAGGCCCCATGGTCCCCAGGGCTGTGCCCACGCACCTGTCTCGGGGGGGAGCAGTGGGGTGCAGATGCTCATGGCACTGTTCTTTGCCAGTGGGGACGGAGGCGGAACCAAAGTGGCCGGGGCAGTTTGGACTGAGCACATGCTGAGTGTGCCGAGCTCAGCAGGGAGCTGGGAGCCCAGGTAGGTGCCGCAGGCTGGCTCGGGCCTGCCAGCTAGGGAGGGTCTGGACGTGGGATGACAGGGCAGGGGCAGGCAGAGGGCTTGTGACCTCACCCCAGGCGGGGCCTGTTTGTCCTGGTTTCTGAGCCCCGAGTCTCCGGGCAGAGCCTCCACTCTCTTGGCTACAGGTGAAGAGAAATCAATACCTCCTTGTCCTTTGTACCAAATGGCACTAAGTCCTGCTGAGAGGAGCAGAGCCCAGCTATCGCTGCTGGGTGCCGGGCCTCCAGTGCACCCTTGGAAGCCCCTGAGGACAGAGAGGTGGCTCCTACAGGTCACTTCAGGGAGCCCAGCTGAGTGGACCCTGGGGAGGTTATGGCTCCCCAAATGCCACCACAGCCCCTCTCCTGCCACAGGCCCTGGGCCCTGCCCTCCTGCTACCTGAGTCCCTCAGTGTCAGTATAGTTAGGTGGAAGGAAGGTGAGTGGGCTGTGGAGGGACCTGGCCTGCTGGGCCAGGGCTGGGGAAGGAGGTGGCCCCGGGCTCTGCCCAGGACAGCCCTCCTCTGAGCTCCTTTCCCCAACTTCCCTGTTGGTCTGGCTGGCCCCATAACAGCGCTCTTTTCCATAGTCACCTTTGAAGAGGCGGAAAGATTGGTGAGCTCTTTCCAAGGTAACATTGACAGGCCTTGGTGATCGATGAGATGTGGGGGTTGAGGAAGATGGATGCTTTAAAACGTCTGCCTTGAGAGGTGGCTAGGGACTCCACTTACAGAGATGGGGGGCACTGAGGGAGTGAGGCCTGTACCTCAAGCTTGGGGGAGAATGGGACGGGCCTGGGGATAGTTGGAGTTGTCGTCAGCAGTACGCAGTATGGGTGAGGTGCAGACAAGGCCCGGATTAGCAAAGCACCCCAAAACTCAGGTATCTGAGGGATAGATGAAGGATCTGGGGTGCTGAGCCAGAGAAGAACAAACTTGGGGGGCCATGAAGAGCTGTTATGGGACACAGAACACATTTGTCTTGCCTGTGTGGCCCCAGGAAACAGAACTAGTACCAGATTTATAGAACATTCCAGATGGCGTCCATCAGGAAGGAAAGAATCTTCCTTATCAGAAGTGTGCCACAGGGGCTGGTCAGGAAAGTTGGAGAATGCTTAGCTCAATGCTCCCAGTAGTTCTTTCATCCGATTCTGTCATCACAAACTATTTGGAAGCCACCCAGGTGGCTTCCCGATGAGCTGCCGGCTGGTTCTGGCCCAGGATAGCCTTTTTCCCTGACCCTGTCCCATCAGGCCCTGCACTGGGCCAGCCATTCCCCTATGTCTGTGAAGAGACCCAACACAACTGGGCTGCCCTGGGTCCCCTCCAGAGTGTGACAGAATATTGTTGCCTCCACAGCCACATCCTTGGATGTCAAGGAGGATGGAGAGTTTTTTTTTTTTGTTTTATTTTTTTAATTTATTTTATTCACACACACACACACACACACACCCCTGTTGTTTACGCTTGCTGTCTGCTGTCTGTGTCTGTTTGTTATGTGCTCGAGGACAGAAAGTTCCAGATGAGGACACCCACGGGCTAGGGCCTTGGACCTCTCCAGCTGTCTGGTGGAATCCAAATCTTGTGCTGGAGTCCATATTCACCTAGGAGGCCCCAAAGGCCCCTGCAGGTCCAGGTGGCCCCGTCACAGAACTTGACTCTCGGCCTCACCTGCCCCTGCCCCCACCCCCACCCCCCACCCCATGGCAGGCCTGGGCCCTGGCAGAGTAGCTAGGAAGCAGCGAGTTACACAGGTTTGGGCAAAGACCCATCCCTGGCTCCACTACTTACTGGCTGTGGGACTGTCACACATCACTTCACCTGTGTGCCTCAGTTTCCTGGCATATAAAATAGGGATGGCGGTAATAGCTACCTCCCAAAGCTGTCTGTCACCCGTACTAAGTGGGCTCACGCCTGTGAAGTTCTTAGCGCAGCACCTGGGTGCTGGCCGGCCCTTCTTTGGCTTCAGAAGGAGACCGCTCCCGCCCCCTGCTGGCCACGGCCGGAAATGCAGCCTCCAGGCACAGGCGGCTGGGGGCTGCGCTGGGGCTGACCTGTGCCGAGGCCGCGGGCTTCGGCAGGCACCAGGCTCTGTGTTCCCTGAGTGCCTTCCAGGTGCGTCCCTTCCAGCAGGTCCCTGTCCTCCAGTAGGTCACAGAACTTCGGAGTGCCTGAGGGTCCAGGAGAGCAGAGGGCGGATGGGGCCTGCCAGCAGAGGGGAGGCTGAAGGCCCCCGAGAGGCGCCCTTTAGGCAGAGACACAGGGACGGGCAAGAGGGCACAGGTGGGGCGACCCTTTGTTTCTGTCTCTTCTCCAACAAAACCAGAAACACAGTGAGAAAGTATATTCTACTGGCCTGGGATAACTTTACTGTTGTCATCGTCGTCATCTCCACAGGAGGAGATGGGAGGAAATCAGAGCCACCCACGTGGCCAGGAGGAGTGAGGCCCTGGCCCTGGCAGCCCTTTGATTGCCCTCCTGTCCCCTCCAGTGCACAGGCCCTGGCCTGACCCTCTCCAACTTCCAGTGTCAACTCCAGTGGCCCCAAAGTGGGAACTCCTCCCCTCCCTGCCTTTACCTTGGCCCCTTCACCCCCTCTCCCCCTGATACTCCCAAGTGGCCTTTCTGAAGTGCCAGTCTGGTCATGTCAGGCGCCCCCCAAAGCCAGGGAGTTCTGGATTCTCGTGGACACTGGGCCAGCACCGCGGCCCGAGCCTGCTGGCTTTCGGGCCCAGCAGTAGGGCCAAGTGCACCAGACCGCATGGGTGCCAGCTCATGGGTACCAGGTCACTCGCCCTCATTCCCTGAGTCTCCGATAAACCCTTCCCACTGGCCCTCACTCATCATTTGCTTTGTCGCGTCCATGGGCGTCATGTTTGCCGTTGTCACCATCAGCCATGAAAAGAATTCTTGCCATCCTGGCAGGTAGCAACTTCAGATGCGCCACAATGCCACAGGCAGGGCTCTCCTCTCAAGTTGTCCACAGACTGGGTGGTCCGGAAGCTGCACTGTGGATGGCAGCTGGAGACAGGGCGTTGGAGCTGGGAGGTCCCTAGCTGGGTCCCATTTCCACCCAGAAGGAGCCCTTCACTCCCTTCCTCTAGAGCTAAGACTTGGGCCCTTGCTTTGCTGCAGCATCAAGAAGGCCTGAGGCCGAAGGGGAGACGAGCAGAATGAAGACGGGCAAAGGGTCTGGGTGGCCCCCAGTACAAGCCGGGGAGAGGGAGGCTTCACCGAGCAGCAACTCACTGGCTCTCTCCTTTGGTCTCCAGTAGGAGAGGTGAAGAGATTGTCCACTTGCAGATTGTGACACCTACGGCGGGACTCCACCTTGTGGCCCCAGATCTGGAAGGAAGGAGGTATGGGGGTCCTGCCACTGTTGCAGCTTCTTCCATACCCTTCTAGTGATGTGGGGGTCAGCAGGGCAGGCTGCTTGGTAGGGGGTGAGGTCAGCTGGGGTTCTCTGTCCCGGCCTCACTCATCTGCTCAACCACCCATTTGAGGAGCAAGCCCTTGGTCTGTGGGAGGTCCCCAGTAGCCCCCCCCCCACAGGAAGTGACAGCTCAGCCGCCCTGCCTGGGTGAGGGTGCCACTGGGAACGAGGAGTGGTACGACTGGCCCAGCCACTGCCCTGGAGGAGAGTCACAGCACTCTGAGGCAGGGTGGTGAGACAGCCAAGTAACAGACAGGCAGGGTATGACAGGATTGAAGATGCCACAGGGACGGGCTGGGGCCCAGGGAAGCTGGGGTGGAGGCTGGGCGAGGCCGGAGCAGGGAGGGAGCATTGTCCTGGAGGGGCAGGCTGAGGGAGGGGTGCCTCCCTGCCCCTCTGCAGCGCTCTCTCCCCACGTCTGCTGCCTCATTCGGCCCTTCACCCGCTCACCGTTCCTGAGCACCCACTGTTCACCTGCTGCTCTGTCAGAGCTGTGAGGCAGTGGGAAGCAGCCAGACCAGGCCCACAGTCCAGGGAGCAGGGGTGTCCACCAGCGTGGGCTGGGGGTACTCAGGGAGGGCTTCCTGGAGGAAGCAGCCTTTGCAATGAGTCCTGTGGGATTCGGGGGTCCCTCTACTCTCCTTGGCTCGTCCCCCTCCCAATCCTGCCCCCTAGCCAGGTGCCTAGTGTTGTCCACTCTGTTTTGGAGAGGTTTCCGCCCTCCTGCCCCCCCCACCCCCTTGCCAGCTTTCTGCCAGTCTCCTATTGGTCTGGGAGACGTTTCTACAAGGCAGAAGTTTCTACAAGGAGTAGTTTCTACAAGGCAGCCACTGGAGGTTGCACCCAGGGGCTGGCGTGACTACTCATACCCTCCCACACCAGGCCCTCCCTGCTGGCCACCCTGGGCCCCTCTCCGTTCCCCAACACCCACTGCCTTTCCAGCACCTTCATCCCCTGGGTTTCCTCCCCACGCAGTGTCTGGGAGGGGTGGGGGCTGCTCCTCCACCAGCCAGTCTGCCCCACTGTGTCCCAAGAGGCCAGGAGGGCAGACGCTAGTTAGGTGTTGCCAGCGTTCTTCTCACCCCCCAGCCCAGGGCCTGGCTCCAAATAGCAGCACAGGAGCGAGCGTTGCTTGAATGTGCCAGCATCACTCAGCATGATGATGTTTCTAGCAAGGCAATGTGGCAGGTGGCTTCCTTGATTTCCCTAAGGTGCCCAGACTCTGAGAGGCAGGGGCAAAGGGACCCCGAGAGATGCAGAAGGAAACGAGGCTGGCAGCTCATCTGGGAATGGCCAACAGCCCGTGACTAGGTCAAGGTCACAGAGAGGAGCAGGGCTCCCACCTAGCCTGCCTCACTACACGATACCTGATGTTTGCTGAATGAATAAGCGATGAGGTTATTTATAGGGAACATTTCCAGGAGACATTGGAGAATTTGTGAGGAATTGGAGAGGTTGGGAGAGAAGGCAGGGCTCTAGAGATCTCTGCACTACACGCAGCCAGATGAGAGCTGAAATGCCAGAGGCTCAGGGCCAAGGGGGTCAAGGAAGGGGGCAAGGAACTGGGCACGGGCCCCAGTGCCACATGGAAGAGGCAGGAACAGGGCCAGGTCATTGGCGTGCAGCCGTGGGAGCAGAGGACGTGGTCCAGGTGGCAGGCTGTGGAGTGAGACAGCAGTCCTGGGACTGCGGCCCTTTAAGGGAAGAAAAGGAGGGAAGGGTGAAGGGGACGGGAGGGTGGCCAGGGAGGTAGGAGGTGGTGCCCCAGAGTCAAGGGCAGAGAGGGACAAGAGGGCAGGCAGGGCAGTGGTGCTGGGTGTGTCTCCATTGGGCCTGACACCCTGGGGCTCCCTGATGACCTTGGAGAGAACAGAGGGGCTCAAATGAGGAGATAAGGACCCAGGCTTGCTCTCCCATCAGCCAGCCTGGGTTCAAATCCCAGCTCTTCCCCTGTGGCCTGTGCAGCTCAGGGCAAGCCACTCAGGCTCTCTGGGCCTCCGTTTGCTCACCTGCAAAGTGGGCATGGAGGACAAGAGTTCCCATGGCCTGGGGTTGACGTGGACAGTCATGAGGACGGGGTCTGGTGGGCTGCAACCCACCACAAACTCACTATTAGTGAGGACCTTTGGAGCATTAGCCGATTGATCTGTCAGTGTCAGGTTTTCAGCCCCTTGGGGACAGCTGTCCTTTGGGGGATGAGTTGACTCTCCTCCCCTGAGTGTTAGTGGCTGATGGGTGGTTAACTGCTTCTCTCCTCCACAGGTCTTCCCCAGGCTTCAGAGACAAGGATGACCCCAGCTCCAGGGAGCCCGAGAGAGATGTGGCCAGTGAGGAGGCCTTCAAGGCCCCCGACTCTAACTCTGAAAGGTAACTCACTGCTGGGAGCAGACTCTACTCCACGACCCAGGGCCCTGTGCCACTGAGCCAGAGGTCCTCCATGGTCCCTGGCCAGGGTCCTGCATTGTCCCTGTGCAGCCAGAGGCCCAGTGGTCAAGAGATGGAGCTGTGTTCCTAGAGCCTGGGGCAGGGCAGGGTCTCAATCAATAACAGGTGAATGAATAAATAAACAATGAATGGGCCTGGAGGGGGCGGGCCCCAGCCCAGATCCCTCGGGGAGCCAGAGTGGCTCTGTTTCTTGGCTCCCCTCTTACTCCCAGCCCATCTGGTTTGGAAGAAACAGAAATGTTGCCGGGAGAGTTGGCTGGGTCCAAGCCTGAGACCTGCACTCAAGACATTTGTGTTGGACGAGATCAGACCCCAGATCAGGGTCAGTGAATGCTTCTGTTCTGCTAACAGGTCGAGCACACAGTCGAGCAATGTCATCATGGCATCCAGGGCCACAGGCTCCCCATTTGAAGCCTTGACTGGAGCAGACATCAGCTTGGCAAGAGGAGGGTGAGCAACCTGGAAATGACAGGTGGCCCCGGATAGCTGAGTGGCTCACAACCCTGGATGACAGGCCATGGCCCTCTGTCCCCACACTTTCCTCTTCTTGGAGTTATCTGCTTGAATCTTACTCCCTCTCCTACCCCCTGCCCCTCGCACTCATGCTTGGCCATACGATTTCTCAGGTGAATTGGGAAGTGGTAGTGGTCCTGTCCCACTTGTCCCCAGGTCTGAGGCAAGGCCACTGAGTTTGAGACCCGGGTCTTTCAGCTGCCACTAACTGGGAAATGCACAGAGAAGATGAACCCTTTCTCAAAGGGAGGTAAAATCTCAAAGTAACTGGCAAAATTATCTGAATGAAGAATCTTCTAGACTGTTAGGATTTTGTTTCACAGGGTCTTACCTATATTTAGCAAGACTTAGTTTGACAACAATTTGTAAAAAACTTGCCCCTTTCGTCTTTCTAAAAGATTCAAAGTGGTTCTCATGGAAACAACCACCTTGCATTTTCATTCGTTTTCCTAAGTTTACTTAACAGGTCATTCAACTTAGCCATTGCATTGCCTAAACGGGTTTGGGAACAAACCCCTGGGACCCTTGGTAAGCGTGGGGTGGAGTGCAGACTTGCACAGGCATAATAACAACAGGAGCCCTTTGGCACGTTGTTCCAAGCACTTGGCATCTATTCTCAGCCAAAAGGCAGGTTCAGTGTCCCCATTTCATGTGTGATAAGACTGAGCTCCGAAGAGGTGGGGCAAGTTGCCCCAGGTCCCACAGCTTGGAGGCCACGAAGCCATGATTTGCACCTAGGCACCTAGACTCCAGGGAGTATATGTTTTTTTTTTTGTTTTGTTTTTTTTTTTTTTTTTAAGATTTTATTTATTCATTCATTTATCCCCCCCTTGCTGCTTGTGCTCGCTGGGTCAGCTAACCACGCCGTGCGGGCGGGCCTGCCTTCACCAGGAGGCCCCGGGAACCGAACCCGGGACCTCCCATATGGTAAACGGGAGCCCTACTGATTGAGCCACAGCCGCTTCCCCAGGGAGCATATGTTTAACCAGGTGCCAGGGGGCCTCAGGGTGCCAGTGAGCACGGTGCCCTGAGCATCCGTTTGAGCAGTGGCTCAGTCCTGTCTGCTGTCACCGACAGATGACACCCCCTCAGGAAGGGGTGGGCAGGCAGGCAGAGAGTCCTGAACCCAGACAGGGCATGGCCGCCTTCCACAGGCGGTGTCTGGCCGCTCGCTTGGCCCCTCTCCTGGATGATTAGGATGGGTGTGGTGCCAACTCTCAGTCCCGAAAGCCTCGACCACTGCCCGGCCACCAAGGCCATTGCCAGACACAGCCTTCCGGGCTCGGCCTCAGCTTCCAGGTCCCATTGCCCCCTTGAACTTCTCACCTTCCTGCTGCCTTCACACCAGGGGGTCACAGTGGGGCAGGGGAGCCTGTGAGGGGCCCCAGCCTAGACCTGGACCCACCCCTTAGGGCAGTGGGGTTAAGAGACCAGGTGACAAGGCTGCTGACCCTGAGCATCCAGCAGCATCCCACAGGGACCCAGGCCAAGGTAGAGGTGGGGCCATTGGCAGAGGAGGGCTTGTGGAGGAGCTTGAGGAGTCCCCACTAGGAGTCTCAGCGACACTCTCTTCCAGATGGTGACCCAGTGAGCAGGGGTCAGGGAGAGGAATCCCAGATGGCAGGTGGCTGGGGAGGACAAACAGCCCCAGGACACAAGGTGCAACGGGCCCCAGTTCATCTGCCTGCCCAGCCAGCCGCCACTGGAGCAGCCATTTGGCTGTGGGTATGGGGAGTATTTAGCAAGCCCTAGTAAGCAAAGATCTTTCTGGAATCCCAGGAGGTGGGTCAGGTAAGGATCCTGGAACCCAGGCCTAGGGAGACTTCCCCAGGGACCCCGAGTTGGTCAGGGGCAGTGCTAAGACCACATTCAGGGCTCATGCAACGTCACCACACACAGTGGCATCTGGGCCACACCTACCATCAGTGGCAGGTGTGGGTCCTCGTGCCTGTGAGAAGGCAGCGGGGGAGGGCACACCTGGACCACCAGCCTACTTGGGTCAGAGGCCCCAACAGGCCCGTGTGCTTCCTTCCTCAGCTCCAGTGCCACTTTGGCCCCTGCTGCCCCAGCTGGCGTGAAGAACCAAAGCCCAGAAGACCCAGAAAATATCAAGGCAGACCTGCCGGGGTAAGGCAGTGCTGAGCTGGGGCAGATGTGTGTCAGCAAGGCCTGGGCACTCGCCTGAGGCATGTGGTGAGGGGCAGAGGCCCAGCTGGCACCTGCTGCCTCTTGGGCCAGGAGCTTTCCACTACAGTCCGTCGCCTCTGCCAGGAAGCAATCTGCAATCAGGAAAAGCGGCCAGGGCGCCGGGCAGTGGGCGCGGAGTGTGTGCGCCTGCGCGCCTCGGGGAGTGCGGCCGTCGAATGTGCACCTGCGCGTGCGCGCGCCGCCATTTCCTCCTGCTGCTCCTCTGGCCGCAGTGCCCGCCGGGAAATCCCTCCGTCAACTGCGAAATGGCTGCCCCGGGCGAGCTGGGCCTCGCGGGGCTTCTCCCGCTGCTGTGCCCGCGCCGGCCGCTAGATGGCGCCCGAGGACCACGAATGGGCCCGGCGCGCCCGGCCCCTCCCCCGCGGCGTGGTGGCCACGGTGACCCGACGGGGCTGGCGCGGATCCCTCCGGGCACGGACGGCCGAGGCGGAGGGCGGCTTGGTGTCCGCGGGAGCCCGAGCGGTTCCTGCGGCCCGCGCTGCGCTGGCGGCCTCTGCCATGAGGACAGAGACGACGGGCTGAGGTCCCTGGGAGGTGGAGGCCGGGGCCCAGGGGGCTGCTGAGGCCCGGGAGCGCCGTGGAGCCCCCTTTTCCTGGGTTCCAAAGCAGTGCCATCTGTCCCGAGCTTAAGGGGCTGTGGCTACTCTAATTCGGCCCTGCACCATCCATGGGTAGGGAGAGGCAGTACAGTTGGCTCGGGCGCTGGGCTTCACATCTCAGCTCTGTCACTGGTTTTGTGGTCTCGGCTGTATTACTCAGCTCCTCCGTGCCTCAGTTTCCTCACCTGTAAATAGTGTTAATAATAGCACTTTTCGTGTAGGGTCTTGGAAGGATAAAATGGGTTTGTATAATACAGCACGTAAGGTATTTCATGGCACAAAGTAATGTGAAATGCTGGTTTTATAAAAGCCACAACTTAAGCTGTATCAGAGGAATACTATCTGTTCCCACTTGGGAATTTGGAGATGGACCCCAAATTGCTTTGGCAGAGAATCTTGGCTCTATTCACGATCTGGGTGTGGATGGCTTCTATTACCACATTATACTGAGGATGTCTGATTCAGTCCACGGTAAAGGTAGCTCAGGATCACCAGAGTTGGGGAACAAGGTCTCTTGGCCTTCTAGGTTTGCCTTTGGGCAGCATGTTTGTCACCAGCAGAGGTGGGATGGGTGTGTCAGGGCATCAGGCCAGTGTTCTCTGAGCAGGCACGTTAGTGTCTGGATGGATTGCAGTGGACCCTCAGGGTAGAAGCAGCCCAGAGAGGCTTAGCACCGATGGGATGTTTCCCCAGAGTCATTGGGGTAGTGTCATATCCACTCGCCTGTAGTTCTGCCAGGTGCAGCTAGAGGTGGCAACTAGCCCACCTGGGGCTGAAGAGTGCCATTGCTTTGGGGCCCTGCTCCCCTTGTTCAGCCAGCTGGAAGACAGCACTTAACTTCCATGAGCAAAGAGTCCCAGCGCTGAGGGGAGCTGGGGCTGGGGTCTCTTGCTGCAGGGATGGACAAACCACCACAGAGCTTGCAGGGGACGCCACCCCCTCTTTGCTGGCATCAGGCCTGGCAAAGGCATCGCAGGCTCAGTCCTCCTCTTGCACACCTGGAGGCCACCCTCATCAGCGAGAAGGGGCCAGCGAGGCTGGGGGCCTTGGGAGGGGACTAGGGGCTGCACCTGGCTCCTCTCTGCCTCGCCCTGGGGGAGACGGGCCCACTGCGCCCATGGGAGCTGATGGGGTGCCTTGGGCTCCCTCATGATGCTCATCCTTCCTCAGCGCCTTCTCTGCTTATGAAGAGGAAAAGGTGGTCCCCAAGGCTGGAGAGGCCTGGCTGGAGAGGCCCGCAGCTCCCAGAGGTGGCCCAGGACACCCAGCTGTGCCTAGTCAGCCACCTGCAGATGCCAGCATCCCAGAAGGGCCGAGCAGCCCTGGAGGACCCGATCCTAAGCCGCTCTTGGAACTGGAGAGCAGCCCCAGCAGGTAAGGTGTGAGCTATGCTGGGGTGGCTCCCACCCGCTGGAGCCTGGTTTTTGCCAGGGGCTTTGGACCAGGTGTGAACTGCTCCCTGCACCCTGTTCCCTGACAAGCCTGGCACATGGCACCCCGGGTGCTCGGGCTCATGCATGGCATGTGGCATGATGGTGCTGACTTTGGGTCTGGAGTGGTCTTGGGTGGCTTCGTGGTGGCATGAGGAGCTGGGCTGGGTGCCTGGGATGGGAGCAGGTGTCTGTCCCAGGAGTAAGAAGCCCTGCACCGACACGGAACAGGAGGAAGGGGCTGTCTCCCAGAGTGTAGGGGTCCCAGGTAGGGTAAGGGCTATTTGTGGCACTGGCAGAGGACAGAGGGTAAGAGAGAGAAAGAGAGAAAGTGAGAGAGTGACGGGGTGAAGCATAGACAGAAGGTGAGAATAAATGAAGAACATGTTTAGAAAATGGATGGATGGATGGACAGGTAGAGGGATGGATAGATAGTGTCAACTGAGAAATAAACTAAGCTGCAAGGCAACAAACACGTTTATTTGGGGTCTTAGAATTACAATTCGGGGTGCCCAGATTCAGGTAGCAACCCACAGCGTGTCCCATCTGGGCACTTCCAGGCAAGGGTTTTTAAAGGAAAAGAAGATGATTAGGGGGTCGGATGTGGCTCAACTGGTTGGGCGTCTGTCTCCCATATGGAGGGACCCGGGTTCGATCCCCGGGACCTCCCGGTAAAAAATAAATAAACAAACAAACAAATAAATAAATAAATAAATATCTATTAAAAAAAAAAAAGAAGATGATTAGATAAGTTGTTTGTGGGTGGTGGATACTTGGGGATCCTTCACCAATTGTCCTTCAGAGAGTCCTTAGAGAGTTAACTGAGTTCCTTATCTCGTGGTGTGTTTCTGGTGTCCAGATGGCCTTTGAGTTTTGAGGAACATGGTGGCTTGAGGCTTTGCATGCTTTGACAGTTGGTGATACCTAGCTGAGATTTGCTAAGAGCAACCTCCAAAATGACCTCCATTGGAAATCTCTTAGCAACAGTAACTATTTTGATTTCTTTTTACAGTAGTATGATAAAGCAATTGTGGCCAAATGTTAAAAGTTGGTGGATTTGGGTATTTGGGGGTCTAGGGGTATGTTGGCACTCCTTCTATGAGTTTGCATTATTTTGCAACTGTCCTGTCCGCTTGAAATTATTTCAAAATACAAAGTTTTTGAAAACAAAGAGTGAGTGGAAGGGAATATGAGTCAGTGGGCCTGAGGGAGGTGAGAGCACAATCAAGAGTGGCGATGGCATTGAGGGTGGCAGCAAGTCTGGGACTGGAGTGTGTCACAGGGCAGGTGTGTGCGGGGCAAGGTCTGCAGGTGGCCTTGTGCCGTGGGGTGAGATTGTAAAGGCATCTAGCCTGCCGCTTGCTACCGTGTGTCCCACACAGTTCATGGATGAGACCACAGAGAGTTAAAACATGGGCTTATCTCAGGGAGAGCAAAGGAAAGCTCTTAACACTTCTGCAGACCAAAGCAGATGGCTTATTTCCAAGGCAGAACGTTCTAGAAGGGGAGAGATGGTAGATGGGGCAGGTAGTCTGCTGTGGCAGGTAGATGGTCCCCGTGGCTCCACTTAACAGGATAAAATGAAAATGCTCATCCCACCTTCCTGATCCTGGGGCTTCGTATGCCATGCGGCTTCCATAGTTAGATAGGAGGTCATCTGTAGGGCCGGGCTCACCTGGGATACAGCAAAGGTCTTATTTAAGAATGTCCAGCCCACCCTTAATTCCTCTGCCTGTCCTTGGCCCCAGGCCCTGTAGAGGCCCAGGCCAAAAGTACTGGGTGAATAACTTAGGACTTCCTGTTTTGTCACATGGCTTCCTACGTGGCCAGGGTCCCATGCAGTGTGTTTGTGTGTGGGGGGGAGGGGATGTTGTCAGGAAAGACTTCCATTATGGATGGGGAGAGCTTAGAGCTGCGTTGGGGAGGCTGAGGAAGATTTTGCCTGAGGGATGTGCTGCAGAAGGCATCCCAGGTAGAGGAGGCCACTGAGGCTTGCAGGAGCAGAGGGGCCTAGGCAGCCAGAGGGGGCTGTTGGCTTCAGTGGAGGAAGGGTTAATTGGTGACTTGGCAGAGGTGACGAGGGGGCTGGGCAGGCTTCTCAGCTCCTGGACTGAGGAGTGGGAGCCACCCCCACCCCCACCCCAGCCTGGAGACCTCCACGCAGGAGAGTGCTGTGGGTAGACTTAAGTTGTGGGAGGCTCCCTCCAGCTGCAGGTGTACAGCAAGACTGGAGGCCCAGGGCTGTCAGGAGAGGGTTTGCTTAGGCCAGGGGACAGGCCACGAGGCCTGGCAAGGCACTCAAGTCTTGCTGACTTGCTTAAAGGTAGTGGCAAGGAAAAGGCATAGTGGCTTAGGCTGTGGGGTCAGGGGACGGTGGGGATGCTGATGGCCCCTTAACCAAGACAGCAACCAGTCAGGGGTTAGTTTGGGGAGGCTGTGGGGAGATATGATAAGGGCATTCAGGCCACGTGGAATGTGCAGTGCCTGTTGAGAACCCAGCGATTATGTCCAGTAGGCAATGGAGGAAACAGGTCTAGAATTTAGCCAAGATCTGATGTGGGGCTAGAGATGAGGGAGCTGTCAGCTCAAGTAACTGGAGTGTGTGGAAGAGGTTGCCAACCATGTCCGATGCCAGATGATTGCAGGGGACCGCTCACTGGAGCTCCTGGAGTTCTCTGGCAATGATGTTGGTGGTCTTGTTAAAATTGTCCCCAGTCCTGAGCCCTCATGCCCAGAGCCGAGCATGGCAAGTGTAGGAGTTCCGGCATACTTCCCGAGCAGCCGGCACCGCAGCAGTCAAGCCTTTAAGGTTGACTCCCGATCTCTCAGTCTCTTGGTCTAAGGCTTCTTGAGAACCTGGTGAGGAAGGAAGCTCACTGCCTCCTTCCAGGGTTGGGATTCTGCACCTAAACTTGTACCTGGAACAAGTTTTGGATTGTCTAGTGCCTGGGAACCTTAGATCAGAGTCAATAGAGTAGTGAAGGTGAGGAAAGAAGGCAGTCTGGTTAAAGACTTGGTAGGGGCTAAAAAGATGAGCTAGATAACAGGATCTGGTCCAATTAGCAGGCAGATACCAATAGGTATGGTTGAACAAATAAAATATGTCTCAATAAGGACTTTCCAGGGTTCATGGAAATAACTGTCCCGTGGATTTGCATCTTGGCGTTTACATGAGCCCTTTTGATAGCGATGTGGTCCCATTCAATTGGGAAGAGGAAAGTCATCAGGTTGTTGTTTACAGGAAATTACGTTTAGGATCACCTGGGTCTTTTAGATGCATATAACAAAGCAAGGAATATGCCCTTTGCCTCCCATGGTAATTGTGTAAGTATTTGTATTGGTGTCGAAGTAGGTGTAATTGCAAATACTTAGGCCCATGAAAGGGCCTTCAGTTAGGTTACAGTGGAAACATAGATCGCCCTTTTTGAAAAGTATTGCCATCAAAGGAGATTTGTTTTGAAGTTTTGAGAGAAAAGCTAAAGGACTCCTGAGTGTTATCACAAAGGATGTCCTTAAATCTGAGGTCCATATGGGAATTTGGGGAGAACTGGGGACCTCTAAAGGAAAGAGGACCAGCAATTAAAACTATGGTTCTGAGAGTGTGCTAAGAGTCAAGTGAAGAAATGCCATAGATGTTGGAGTCCTTGCAGGGATGGGGAGATTATTAACAGGGGAACAGCTTGGGTGAGGAGGAAGGGAAGGAAGGGGAGGGGGAGGAAATAATACAAAATAAGGCTCATTATGGAAGGTTGTGGTTGCAATGGGGGGAATTCTGTGGGTATTGAAGGTTTTGCTGGAGGGGACAGAGAAGGATACAGCAAAGAAGGGCAACAAAAGTCATGAGACTAGGTAGTTGGCAAGGGGATTCTAGGGGGTCTTGTTCCAGCATCTTGGGCAGATGCTCCACCTCCTATTGTCACCTGCTTGGTCTGCAGTCCTTGGGGAAGCTTTCTACTTCATGGCACCATTGGCCTCTGGGGGATCTTGAGAGAGCCTCTGTGTAAGGTCCCCAGTTGGGGTGGATTTCCAGTCAGAGTAGTTTTTGTACCTTTTCAGATGAGAGGCATGATCCAGGGGTGAATCCCCTAGGGTTTGGCAGCAGTCTTAGTGATGATGAGGGTGATCTAAGGGCACTTCCAATGGAGTTCAAGATGAGTTTTCGGAGATGTCACTTCCAGAAAGCCATGTCACCAATACTGGAGGAAAAGCAGCCTCAATCTGCTAATGACAAGTGTGGGTATAGATAATAAGTCCCTTGTAGGACTTTAGTATGTCTGAATCAACCAGGTTAGAACCTTCAAGAACCCAGGCAGAAGAGGAAATTTTCATAAGTCGGCCAGTGATTATTTTACATGGGGACAGTTGGTGTGACCCAGCAGAGGAGGGCTAAGGATAAAACCCTATTAGGCCATGCAAAATAG
Organism: Tolypeutes matacus; assembly: GCA_026826555.1. Taxonomy (NCBI): domain Eukaryota; kingdom Metazoa; phylum Chordata; class Mammalia; order Cingulata; family Chlamyphoridae; genus Tolypeutes; species Tolypeutes matacus. Next base: position 1,308,418 of record JAKSZT010054514.1, read on the forward strand.
AGTTCTTCGGGCAGTCTGGCAAGTTTTACTTTTCAGAGTCCATTAGTTCTATCATTTCAGATGACAGGGGATGATAAGGAAAATGTAATTTGGCAGATAAAGAAACAACTCATTGGATTTCTTGGATGACTTTACTGGTGAAATGGGCTCCTCAGTCACTTGAAAGAGCCAGTGGAACTCTCCATGTGGGGAATATTTGTTCTAACAAAAGTTTAGCATCACTACTGGCAGTGGCCCTTTCAAAGAGAAAGCCTCTAGCTGGCAAGAGAAAAGGCATATGATATATAGCAAGAACATATTTATAACCGTGCCATTTAAGAGCTGAGTCAAATCTAATTTCCAGTGAAGAGAAGTTCCTAAGTATCTGTATATTAACAAAATTTCATAAGTAAGTGATTTGAATCTCCAACTGAAAAGCTATGGCCTAGAATATACCTGAAGCCTCGGGAATGGGTAAGATTGTTGAGGAAGCATGCATAAAGTGAGAAAGTAGATGTTGGAACCCTAGAAAAGTGCCCGTGTTAAAAGAGCAGAACAAGAGGAGCTTGACAAAGAGATGAAGGAAGAGTGGCCAGAGAGGTAGGAGGCCAGCCCCCAGAGTGTGCTGCCCTGGAAGGAAAACAAAGAGGAGGTTCAAGGAGAGGGAGTGGCCAACTGTTCCAGCTAACTAGATTCAGCTGCAAGGTATCTAGAGCGTGATCCACAACGTGATTGCTGGTAGACTGGGTACCCTGTGAACGGTTTGTGAGAAATACAGAAATGGAGAGTGAACGTTTATAAACCTTATGGCATTTTGACATTGCCAGAACATCCATGCTTGTGATCAGTGGACTCATCTGGTTGTTCTGGGTGGAGAACAGATATTGTGGTGAGGTCGGGTTCGAATGTGGGAGCTGCACTGTAGGACCACATATCCGTGGCAGATAGATGGGGGAAAGGGAGATCCTTCAGCACACAAGTTTAAAAAGCACAAATGGCGCTAGTGCCATGTTGACGGTGAGAAAGCAGAGTGATGAGTGAGTGCAGACAGTTCTTTCAAGAAGTTTGCCTGTTGGAGGGAGAATGATGAGAGCGGTGGCTGGAGGGGGACTGAGGTTGAGAAAGGCTTTCCCTCCCCCCACCCCCACCCCCACCCCCACCCCCACCCCACCCCACCCCACCCCCACCTCCTTTATTTTTACTGGGAGGTCCGGGGTATCGAACCCAGGTCCCTGCATATGGGAGACAGACACCCAACCATTTGAGCCACATCCGTCCCCAAGAGAAAGGCTTTTTGTTTGCTTTAAGTGGGACGTTTAAGTGACGAGCCTTCGCCCTCTCACCCCATCCCCATCCCCACACGTGGAGACCAGGGAGGTGTTGAGGCTGTCACTTGATCAGGTTGAGGAGCCGGGTGGATTCGATTCTGACGGCCATGTATTAGCTGCAGGCCGATCCTCACCCCGGCTTTTTATCTTTAGAACGGGGGTGAAAATGCTATTGCCTCGTAAGGAGAGTTGTGACTACTCAGCAATAAAGACAAGAAGGTCCTAGCTGCGGAAAACAAAGCCACAATAATGCGCCTGCGCGCGCCGCCATTTCCTGCCTCCGCAGGCTCGGGCCGCAGTGCCCGCCGGGAAATACGACCGTCTGCGGAGCGACATGGCTGCCGGGGTCGCGAGGGGCGGCGGCGGGGCTTCTCCCGCGCCGGCCGCGAGATGGCGGCCGAGGATCACAGATGGGCCCGGGCCGCGCGAACCTTTGGGTTCTCATGGCCCTTCCCTTCCTTTGCGGGGTCGTCGCCCCGTTTGACAATCTAGTGAGCGCGACGCCAGCCCCCCGGAAGGGCAGCACGTCCGCCCTGAACGCTCCCTCGCCCGCCCTGCAGTGCAGCCGCGTCCTGAGGCAGGGCGCGTGGGCTGGGGGCGAGGAATGCTGGGGGGGAAGGTGGGAGGAGGGTGGCAGTGTGTTTCCAGGAGAAGGCTGTCTTTAAAACCGCCCTGAAGTTCTCAGGTGCACCTGGAGGCCGCCCTCCTTAGCGAGAAGGGGCCAGCGGGGCTGGGGGCCTTGGAAGGGGACTTGGGGCTGTGCCTGGCTCCTCTCTGCCTCGCCCTGGGGAAGACGGGCCCACTGCGCCCGCAGGAGCTGACTGGGTGCCGCAGGCTCCCTGATGGTGCTCATCCTTCCTCAGCACCTTCTATGCTTACAAAGAGGAAAAGCTGGTCCCCAAGGCCGAGGAGGCCTGGCCCGAGAGGCCTGCAGCCTGCAGAGGTGGCCCAGGACACCCAGCTGCACCCAGTCAGCCGCCTGCAGATGCCAGCATCCCAGAGGGGCCGAGCAGCCCCAGAGGACATGACCCTGAGCCGCTCCTGGAACTGGAGAGCAGCCCTAGCAGGTAAGGTGTGAGCTACACTAGGGAGGTTCCTGTCTACTGGAGACTGGTTTTTGCCAGGGGCCTTGGATGAGCCCCACACCCTAGGTGTGCCCATCGCCCTCTGCAGGTGTGAGTGGCTAGGAGCCAGAGGCAAGCAGATGAGCATCCAAGGAGTAGGTTTCCACAGCTTTCAGCTTGGAGCCACAGCATCTCTTAGACCAGGCTTGACCCAGAGGAGGCACATGGAGAATCATGTTTTCCAGTAGCCAGTTGGCACAGGAAGGCCTAGGTGGGCAGAGAGATATATGGGTTGTCTTTGCCATTGGTGGATATCCAAGGTCCCATTCAGATGGCATGGATGGGACTTGCCACCAGAAATAAAGGCTACCAGTTGGATGAGTTCATCTCCTACCACCATCTCCCCCAGGTGGCGTCATGGCCACACAGAGGTGGCATTTGGGCATCAGCCCTCTTGTCCAGTGGTGTCCTAAGGTTGTACAGTGATTGCAAAAGGCTGTCACCAGTAGCCTGAGGAAACAGGACGTGTGGGTTTTCTGAGTGAGGCCAAGGACCAAGGAGGGCCGTGACAAGTAGGTAACAGTACCAGCCTCTAGACCCACTCCCCACAAGCAGCTCAAGTCTTTCAGGGTGGTCATTTCTGGCTCACGGAGATGAGTGCATTCACATCTACTGGAGAGCAGTGTGCATTCACAGCAGATCATAGCATTTGTGGTAGTTGTGAGAACTTTTCTGACTCTGAAAACATAGGTGGTTTGGAGAATACCTGTCACATTTTTAATTGATTCTCAATTTTAAAATATGCTTTTTAAAGTAATCTAGCACCAAATTGTGAACCATCCTGAAATGAGCCTGTCAATTATCATTTCCAAAAATCCGTGGGAAGTTAGCGTTATTCAGTCTGATACAGGGTGGTCACTGGAAGTGCCACACAGCCATCTCTTCCATATGAACAGGAGACAGAAGACATGAGGAATGTAGATTTGACTACATTCTGCCCGTTCTGCCAGGTTAACTTCTGGTGCTTTGTGGCTCTTTTCCTGTTTCCTTACCTGATTTTGACCCACTGCCTTTCTTTAAACTTGGGCTTCTCTATATCTTTTAGTCTTGCCTTACCTTGCCTCACCCATCAGTATTCTAGCTCGGTGGTCACTCCACCCTCACCCCACAATCCATAGAGGGGAAGACTGTACTAGTCCCATCTGGCTGAGGAACTCAGCAAAGTAGGTTTTCTGATCTGTTTTATTCCTAAGCTCTGATTTCCCAACATGACAGTCTGGGTAACTGCCAGAAATCAGCTTTGGTACCCCATTGGTCCCCGTTTCTGTGCCAACCCAGAGGCCCTTGTCACCTCCTGGAGCCACAGTCAATGAGGGAGGAGGGTGAGCTTGCCTGTTCGGAAGCTCCTCTGCAGGTGTGAGTGGCTAGGAGCCAGAGGCAAGCAGAGACCTTTCCCGAAGCAGTTGTGAGTTGGGGCATAACCGACAGCCACGGGCCAAGGCCTAGAGATGGTGTGCGCCGGGTACCTTTGTGAGCCAGCTGTTGATACAGCCCATACACAGGGAATGAGCCGGCTGAGGGCCCGTCCTCAGGGCACACAGCCCACAGCGGACAGATGCCCGGATGCAAGAATAGTAACTGTGGCTTTTACTGCTTGCTGAGGAGGTGCCAGCTCTGCCCCCCACCCCGGCTGTGTGTGCTGGCACTCATCTGGTTCTCCTATGAGGGATGGGTGTGCTGGAGGCTCCTGTTTGTTCACGTTCCAGTCGGGGATCCCATGGGTTTTTTGTTTTGTTTTTATCTTTTCTCTCGATTCTGCTTTCCCTTTTTGTCTAGTCACCAATCGGGGGCATGAATCACAGGGTGCCAGACACTCGTCAGTTGTCCCGGTAGAAGAGGCTCAGTTTCCTTCCTTTTCTATCTCCTTCTCACTTTCTGGCTTTGTATTCAGTCCCCATACCCCACCTGCCTTTTCAGATTCCTGTGGAGCCTCCCCCATCAGTCTGCCTCCCCCCTCATCAGTCCACTTCCCCCCACCATCAATCCACTTCCCCTAGTCTCTATGGCACATTCCTGTGTCGTAGGGTGATATAGGAAAAAGCAAAGTGTGATTGAGCATAGTGAGACAGGGTACCTCAGGCAGCCTGGGATGGGAGGGCAGGCACTCAGGCAGGACTTCCCAGAGGAGAAGGCGGTGTCCTCTGCAAAGGCATATGAGAGCTTGGCACAGGTGGGGGAGCTGTGAGCCAGTCAGTATGGCTAGAGCTTTGGCTCCACGTGATATAACATTAAAAGAAGAGGCTGGAGAGGTAGGCAGGTGGTAGATCATGATTGTTCTTGACCCACCCCACCTGTAAACCAGTTGGGGGCTTGGGCACTGGGTTCTTCTGCAGGGGGCATTGTTTTGGTTTGCTAATAATGCTGATGCAAAATACCAGAAATGGGTTTGCTTTTATAAAGGGAATTTAGTGGGCAAAACTTTACAGTTCCAAGGCTGTGAAAATGTCCAAACCAAGGCCTCATCAGAGATGCTTTCTCACCAAAGATTGGCTGCTGGTCGGATCCTGGACTCCTGCCACGTGGTGAGACAAAATGGTGGCTCTCTGTCTGGGTCTCTGCCTTCTCCTTGGGGCCGTTTTATCCTCAAGCTCAGCTCTGGATAATCAAGCACATTGCAGGGCCCATCTCTTCAGCTTTGAGTTGTACCATGGGCCTAGCCTCTGAGGGGCCTCTTTCTGTGTCTCTGTGCTTTGCTGTTCCAGCCTCCAATCTCCAGGACCTCTCAGTGTCTCTTTGTCTTTCTGAGTCTGCAGGTGATCCTCTCTCTCACATAGCAGGGTCAAAATGGCAGCTTCCTTTCTCGTGTGTGTTTCTGCTTTCATTTCTCAGTTTGCATAAGACTCTAGGAAGAGGGTAGAGACCTAACCTGGGTCAAGCCTCCCTGATATGGTCCAATCAAAGGCCCTAAAGTGATCTAATTAAAAGTAATCTAATTAAAAGATCCCTTAACTGAATCTAATACAATCAAAGGGCCCCACACCCACAGGAATGGATTAGTTCCAAGAACATGATTTTCTAGGATTCACAAAATAACTTCAAACTGTCACAGGGGCAGTAGCCCAGGGCCTGGGCCAAATGAAGGAGCCATGGATAGAGCAAGGGCTATGAGGAAGCATGCTCAGGAGAAGCCTGAATCAGCCCAGGGCAGACTCTCACCTGGTGTGCACCCATGGTGCTGGCCTGAGGCCACTGGCCGGTGGGCAGGTGTGAGTCAGAGTACAAAGGGAGGTCGGTGCCCGACAGCACCCTGAACTGTGGACAGCAGCTGTAGGCACCTTTTGGTCACCCGGGGGTGGGCAGGAGGAGCATGAGGGCCTGGCTAGTGAAGGCCCTTGGCTAGCTGGGAGACGGGATCCATCCCCAGGGCAGCCAGAGCATACCACCTGCCTGCTTCCTGCCTCTGCCTGAGGCAGACACCTGAGGATGAGGAGCAGCTGATTTTCTTCCTTGGCGATGCCTGAATTTGTTTGGCACTCTGCCCCTCAACCTTGTGTCTTCTGGAGAGTTTTCTAGAGGAGGGGGCAGGGGTGGTCCTAGGAAGAGGCTGTCCCATCTAGTCATGAGCTGCCCTGGGCCATACCTCTCCCTCTGCTCCCCGAGTCTGGACTTCCAGCATCCTCCTGCCTGTCCCGTCCCAGGCTGCTCCAGAGGGTGGCCCCAGGGCTTTGCTCGAACCAAATGGATCCTAGGCCCCAGACCCGTGGCCGTGGCAAGATTTGGGTTCACCACTGGCTCACTGTGTGACCTGGAACGTCTCTGCTCCACTCCGGCCAGTTTTCCCATCTGTAAAATGAGACGTTCTATTCGCTGACCTCTGAGGAGCCTTCAAGAGCAAAAGCTCTGATTTCAAAACCACTGACATTCCTTAAACCCCTTGAGGTGGCATTCTCAGGATTAGACCGAGAAGCTCACTTCATCCCTGCAGGCTGTAAGCCCTCAAGGTTGACACACTCCCCCCACCTCCATTTCCTTCAGGGTGAGAAGCCCGTCGAGCTGCGTGGTGACTATGACAGTTGCCGCCACTGCCGAGCAGCCCCACATTTATATTCCAGCCCCACCGAGTGAATTGGACTCCAACTCAGCCAAGTAAGAAGGGCCACGTATTGATCTAGGAGAGGGTCCCTGGGCACAAGGGGTTCCCTGTAGCCTCCCTGGAACTAAAGGACTCTGCTTTTGTACCATGTTGCTTCCCTGACCTTGGCACCCCCTCCAACTCCCAGCATCCCATTGGCTAAGGGGCACATGGGGCAGTCCTAGTGCCCCCACTATGGACCCCTGTTTGTGGGCCTGGGCATAGCCCTCCAGACGCCCTTTTCATGGTCCCAGGAGGAATCGGAAGCTGAGGGGGCATTTCCTGGGCATTCACGCTGGGCTCTGGCATCCGAGGACCTGGCCTGGCCTGGCCTGTCTCTCACCTGTTGCCTGTCGTGAGGAGACACACGTGTGCTGCCTCATCCACAATCCCAGCCGTCTCTTAGAGCCCAGGAAGGGGTGACATTGCAGGGAGGTTCCTTAGTGAAGCCGGCACGTGGGGGGTGTCCAAGGGGACTCTGCCGATGTCCAGTCGGTAGGCTGGAGTGGACAGCGTGGTGACAGGAGCCAGGTCGGCGGCCATGGCAAACCTAGCATGAGGCAGACCTTGTTTCCAAGGCTGCCAAGGGCCTGTCCAGGACAAGGCGATGTCTGAGCACCTGGAACTCAAGGAGTGAGGAGGGAGAGACCCAGTGTGAGGTGGAGATGGAACAGCAGCCGAGGGCCTCCAGGCAGGCTATGGAGGGGCAAGGCCCAAGGTCTAGGATTTAGGCACAGACGACTTTCTAGTCCCAGGTGGAAAGAAAGCCTGTTGGAGAGGAGGGGCAGAAGGCAGAAGCCATGGGAGAGGGCGGGGGCATGCCTCCCGTAGTGCTGAGTCTTCCGACTGAGGCCGGCATATTGACCAGTGGGTGCAAGGCACCTCCTGTAGGGCCCTCGGCTTCAGCCGCACCGAGTCCGTAAGTGTGCCCACAGCCCAGCAGCTCCCATCTGCCACTGCCCTTGAAGCCTCTGAAAGCCTCCGGTGCCTCTGCACCCAGGTCTTCCCCCAGGCTGCTGCAGTTCCTGCACACCAGGTGGGAGTTCCCTCGTCCTTGACCCCATTGCCCTCCGTCTTCTGGTATACTTTTTTCTGGTTTGCTTGTGTTCTTTCTAAAGCAAAGGGATCCTCTTCGTGAAGGAGTACACAAATGCAAGTGAAGTGTCTTCTGGGAAGCCATTGTCTTCCTGCCACAGCAGGTGAGAGCAGCCCCCACTCTGTTCAGTTCCGTGGCCTTCTCCCGCAGGGCTCTGCGTTGTCCTCCTTTCTGCCTCCTCACCACCTTGTCCCGGGCTTGGCCTGGAGTAGCTCTGGGTCATTGCTCGTTGACTGGTTGAGTGACATAATTGCAGGCGATATGACCGTTGCACCTCAGCCTGCTTACCTCCCTTGGGGCCATGGCGTTCTCCCTTACCATTCATGCCATGCACCATTTCCTGGGTGCCCCCTTTCTGCCTGTCTTCTTTCTTTGTAGACCACAAGCTTCCTCTAATGAAATCCTGAGCGTGTCCCTCTCTTCCAAGCTGGCAGGGCTCTAGGGACTGTCTGGTTCATTCCATCCTGCTCCAGAACACAGGGCTCCTCTCGTCAGCTCCCATGCTCTTTCAGGCCAGGCTGCCTCATCTGAGCACACATCTAACTACAGCTCCTCATGTGTGCATACTTTTCCACTGATTCTGTCTTAGAATGGTTGCTTCCTGTCATCTTGCAGGAGGATGCTTCCATGTCACCTCATGAGCTACCACCTACCCACCATGACACCGGGTCCCACTGGGAATGTATTGTGTGACACATCATCCCACTGCTCGTGTGAAGATTTCACTGACTGACATGAGGTTCCTGGCCTTACCGCAATATCGGCTTCTGGGGATTTCAGACCTGCTCTCCCTGGTGCTGTGGAATGAGCATGGGCGTGGGGGTCCAGTGGAGCTCAAGTTCAAGCCCAAACTTGGCCCTCACTGGTTGGGTCATCTGGGGCAAGATGACCTCTCTGTGCTTCAGTTTTTTTTTTATCTGTGACTCTTTAGGATAGTTTTAAAAATAAATACAAATCACAAATCAAATTTATTCTTTAAAGTACACAATTCCATGTTGTTCTTTCAGTATTTTCTTGGAGTTGAGGAGCCATTGCCACTGTCTAGTTCCAGAACATTTTCATCATCCCCTAAAAGAAACCCTGTGCCCATTAGCAGTTATTCTCCATCTCTCTTCTCTTCATCCCTGGCACCCACTAATCCACTTTCTGTCTCTTGAGCCTTGTTCAGGAAGATTTTAAGATGGGAACCCCTGACCCACGCATGGTAGCTACTGTCATGGCCATCCAGTGTTGTTCTCTGTGAGAGTCAGTCCTGGTTTTCCTTCTCTCTGGTCCAACACTGTGTCACATTTCATTCTTAGTTTCTGGCAGTTAAATTTAGTTCAGAATTGAATGGACTATTCAGTGAAAATTTGGTGTCTTACGAAAAACAAGTAGACTCTTTCTCAGGCAGTGAGAATTGCAGAGCCTTGTGGGTTTCCCATTTGTTCTACCTCAGTGGGAGCTCGGCTGAAATGCCAGCTGCCCCTCATTGCAAGTGTGGCATGGCTTTGGAGCATCAGTGTCCTGACCACCTGTGGGGGTCACTGCATGGCTCCTGTGGAATGGGCAGCTCTGGGGTGTGAATCCCAGGGCTTGTACTTAGTTGTCTCTGCCGGGCAGTGGTTATGTTTGGTTGGTGTGACCATTAGATTTTATTATGGAAAACGGAAGCAAGAAAGAAAAAAATCACTACTAGTACCATCCTGTAACCCCAGTCTGGGCATTCCATTTCCTTCTTTTCTATTCTCCCATCTCCTGATGACTGGTCAGGGAAATGGAGGTTCTTCCAGGCTGCACAGCCTCAAGGATCTTACCTCCCCTCACAGTGCCCATTCTCCTTTGTTCTCCATAGAAGGTCTCTTTCCTGAGGGATTGCTGCTTCCTTAGCATTAGCTCTATGACCCCAGGTTCTGCTCCTCTTACGGATTCGCTTTCAGTTTTCCTGGCAGTGGTGGGTAGTGAGTGGTGGCGCTCCCCACTTACTGCTGCGGTAATGATCCATTTCCCGCCTTATGTCCTCCTCTCTATTATCATACTGCGGCAGTGTCAGCAGCATAGAGGACTCGATTGGTGTGGAGAAGAAGCCTGCGTATGACGGCACTCCGTGCTCTGAGAGGTACATCCACTTTCTCACCACGGGTCTGGCTCTTGCCTGGAGGAGAAGCAGCTGAGCCTGCCAGCTTTTGTCAGAGGCTTTGCTGCATCAGAGGTGTCTTTGGGGTGTTGTGTAGGCAGTGCCTCCCTTAACCAGATGACACTCGGGAAAACCAGAACCTACGAACCCAGCTAAGGCCACAGGGTGAACACGAAAGGCTGCTGAGAAGAGAAATGGTGTCAGAAATCCCAGGGGACTCAACAACTGGAGAGGCCTTTAGGCCCTTATTAGAACCTAACTGATCATTAATTAACTTGCAGATCTGATCAGAAGGGAAAAAACAGCTACCAAAGAGAGTGGTGGGTGGAGAATGAAGAAAAGAGCCAGCTAGCATGAAGAGCCAAAAAAGAGACACAGAGAGCACCTGTTCAGCAGTTTCTAATGCTGTCGCCAGATGACAGGACAGTCTCAAGAGGGCTTAAGCACAAAGTAGTCCCAGTTATCAATTTTTGGGGAAAAGGGAGTCTTAGAGATCAAGTTGACAGTGAAGGAAAGATGAAGTTGACAGTGAAAGAAACCGAAGTCTGGATAGAATAGCTGACTTGGCACATTAGTGGCAGAGCCAAGTGGGGGATATTTCTCCTCTGCCACCTGGTTATCACTTCTTGAGAGAGTAAAATTCCTGTGGATGCCTCTTTACAGGCCAGGGATAGGATGGGGAGAAACATGGAAGGAAGTGAGAGAATTAGAGGTGGAGGGATTCCTGCCAGGCCCCCAAGGGCAAACATGCCTGGGGCAGGTGAGCAGATGGGGCAAGATGTGCCCACCATTGTGGCTGAAAAGTGGCCAGTTACCTGGGTCCTGGGCAGCCCCAAGGCACTGGGTGAGTCACCTTACTAAGAGTGGGGCTCTGACAGATAAAGGCTACCAAAGAAAAGTGGGTGGGCCAGAAACCTGAGAGGTATCCGTTATTAGGAGCAGTCCGAAGGGGGCCTCACTTCCCGGGGTATGGCAGGCTCTGTCCTCACACCACGACTCAGTCCTGTAGCCACTGTTACTGATGAGATGCTAGACTGGCAGGAAGTAAGGGGGTTCTCCAAGACAGCCTCAGCCACTCACGCACATGCGTGCGTGAACACACAGAACCACAGTGGGCTGGGACTGAACTGGGTGGGGAGGGCTGGGCAGTAAACTACGCAGGAGGTGGGGGTGCTGTGCTGGGAGCAGGATAGAGAGGCTGCTCCTGAGGCTCCTGTGGCAGTTCGGGGACTTGGAGGGGAGCTCAAAGGGCCCCAGGTTGGTAGCATGGGCCTGGCTCCTGTCAGAAGCAAGCACATGTTCTCGGAAGAAATCATACCCCCTTGAGGCCCATAGGACTAAGGCAGGCAGGCAAGCAGCCTCAGTGGGTCCTGCGTGAGAACAAAGGCTGCGATCCTGGAACTGGGGAGAAGCCCATTACCTTAAACTTTGGTGTAAGACCCAAGTGGGCCTTACAACCAGAGTGATTCTGTGGCAGTCACCAGAGTTCCTGAGCAGACTCAAGGCAGGGTAGGCCCAAGACTGTGGGGAAGGGAGCAGACTTCAGTGGCCCCAGGTGTGCAGGGAAGGGTCATCCGACATGTCTCCTGTAGAAGATGACCTTGGCCTTCCTGCTCCAGCAAGCAGCAAGGCAGAGGGGAGGGAGAGGCCAGCAGCCTGGAGTCAGGGTCACTGTAGGATGTTCACACGCATCCTAGGCTTTCTTGACAACAGTCATGGACACGTACAGTAGTGGGAGCAGAGTGAAGGGATGGGACTTGTTTCTGGAAATAATGAGGGGCTCTGGCTGGCAAGGGCCCGCCTGGCCCAGGGCCGTGCTCCAGGGAAGCTGTTGCCAGTTGCACATCACAGAAGATGGCAGCCGGGAGTCCTGGTACTGCACTTGGGCCTGGCCGGGCGGCAGCAGAGTTGTGTGTGCCAGCCTCACCGCCGGGCTCTTGTTCATCTCGCAGAATGACTGCAGGAATCTGTACTTACTGCAACCGGGAGATTCAAGACTGTCCAAAGATTACCCTGGAACACCTTGGCATCTGCTGCCATGAATACTGCTTTAAGGTAAGAAAAAAATTCTCCAGAACCAGGAGTCAGAGAGCGTGCAGGAGGTTTGATCGCCATATATGCTCGTGTTCAGTCTCAGGCTTTGCAGAACTGTGAGCTGACAAAGTCCAAGGGACTGAATGAGTGCTAACAAGTCCATGTGCTTAGTCCCATGAAGAAGACAAGGGCATGCTTCTGGGGGAAGATTGTTCCAGGCAGAGGGCCAACAAGTGCAAAGGCCCTGGGGCAGCAGCACATAGTGTTCTAACTCATGTGGCTCCCATGGCCTGAGTGAGGGGGAACAGTAGGAGATGAGGTTTCAGAGACAGCTAGCAGTCAGATTGGATAAGCCTTGAAGGACACAGAAACACATTTTATTCTAAATGTGATTGGACTGTCTTAGACGGTTTGGGCAGGGGAGTGACAAGATCTGATTTGGACTTTTTACAGCACCCCTCTGGCTGCTAAGGGAAGCAGAGACTGTAAGGGGGTGTTTTAGTTTCATGGCTGCTCAAGCAGATACCATGCAATGGGTCTGCTTAAACAGTGGGAATTTATGGGCTCACAGTTTTGAAGGCTAAGAGAAGATCGAAACCAAGGCTGTGCTTTCTTCCCCAAGGTGGTATTCTGGGGCTGGCTGCCAATGGTCCTTAGTCCTTGGCTGTTCTGTCACATGACAAGGTGCATGGTGGCCTCTCCTGGCTTTTCTGGGTTCTGTCAACCTCCAGCTTCTGGCTGCTCCCCCTGGGGCTTGTTTCCCTCCTCGCCAACCCCCTTGGCCTTCCCCATGAGGCCTTTAATAAGATGATGAAGGCACATCCTGACTGGGCTGGGCTCGACTCACCTTAACTGAAGTCACCTCAGCACAGGGTCCTACTGACAACAGGACCACACTCACAGGGACGGATTAAATCTCAGAACATGTCTCTCCAGTGTTCATCCAGCTTTTGGCCACCACACTCCACCCTCTGGCCCCCCAAAAGACATTTTCTGCACACAAAGTACGTTCATACCATCACAATATCCTAAAAACCTTTAGTCATTTCAGAGACAATGTTTAGTACAAAGTGTCATCGGAATTGGTTTGGGGTGTGGTCTGTCCTGGGGCACAACTCCCCTCTGCCTGTGGCCCTGAGAAACCTACAGAACAAGCTTTCTGCTGCCTGTGTACGAGGGAGGGACAGGCATAGGATAAATGGTCCCATTCCATGAGATAAATTGGAAGGAAAACAGAGGTCGTGGGTCCCAAACAGTTCCGAAACCTTGCCGGGCATACTCTATTAGATTTCATGGGCTCAGAGTCATCTCTGGGATGATGGTTTGCCCTCTGGTCCTGATAAGAGTGCCAGCCCCACCCTTTCCAAGGGCTTATGCAGAGACCATGTTCCCCCTGAATGCTGGGGTGAAGGCCTCCAGGAGAGGCTGCCATATGCATTGATGAGTCATGGGCTAGACGGAAGGGAGGAGGTTTGGGCATGTATTTGAGAGTGAAGGTCAAGACATCTGCAGTGTAAGCTGACCCCAAGAGAGCCACATGGAGCAGTCCAGGAACTGGCCAGATGTGTGAGTTTGCGTTCCAGGGAGAGGCCAGGGCCTGTAGTCTGCCCAGGTGGGGCCTGCTGAGTCACTCGGGCTGGGAGGAGGTGGAGAGGAGGCCTGAGGTTTGCTGGCATCTGAGTCTGCAAAGTATTAAAAAGGATGGTGGCCAGGAGCCATACATCAGTGGGCGCTAAGAGATGGAACAGGCCGGAAGCTGTGCCTTGGCCATTGGAGTCAGCCACACACTGACTGAGGACCTCAGGAAGGGCATCTTGAGTGGCAGGGGTAGGGCCCAGAGCCTGACTGGTGGAAATGGAGAGGGCAAGCCTACACGGCTCTTTTGTAGGGGAGCAGAGCAGGAGGCAGTGGGGAGGTGTCCAGGGCAGGGCTCCAGTACCGAGCGAGAGCCCACCCTGACAAGGCACGCAGCAGGGTCCAGTTTCCCACTGCCTAGGCCCGGCCTTCTGGGGGAGCAGGCATAGGGAGGGCTGAGTATGCAAGTCCCACGCATGCGGGTAGGGGACAGTGAGGAATTTCCTCAGCTGTGCCTTCTGCATTCCGTTGTCCCAGTCAATAAAAGCTCGGTCATCTGCCGACGAAGAGTGGGGGGAGGGTTTGAAGGGCAAGGGAAGAACAGGAGGGTGAATGGCCCCCAGGGAGCTATAGGAGGCGGGGAGGCCCATGGAGGGGAGCGGGCAGAGGTGCGTTTACCAGGGCTCAGATTTTTCCAAAGAGGGAGATGTACTCATCAGCACCCTTTGATGAAGGGAGCAGACCAGTGAGGCCATGAGCAGGGCATGGTTACCATGGGTAATTGTAGGAGGGAGGGAAGGCTGGGGCTGATGATGGGGGCATGTCAGAGGGAGCTGGAGGTGTCAAGGGGGGAACATTTGGCTTGAAGCTTTTGGTAGTGACAAAGGTCTCAAGCAGGGGTTCTCAGCCTGTGCGGCCATTGGAATCCCCTAGAGGGCTTGTTAAGATGCAGAGTGCTGGGTCCCGGCAGGAGGGGTAGGGTGGGGCCCAAGCATTGCATCTTTAGCCAGTTCCCAGCGGCCACCAAGCCTGCTGGTCCCAGGAACCCACTTGGAGGATAGCCAGAGGAGCAACTGAGGTAGAGAGAGGCCACTGTTGGAGGAAGGGAGCAAGAGGCGGGGTGTCGGAGAGACCCTCTGTCCCCATGGGTCCCCAGCCTACTCAGATGAAGACAAGAATGGTGGGGAAAGAGGAATTGGGAGGGGGCATGGCCCGGAGAGGCCTCCTCTCAGCTCGCTGCCCTAAGAGGGGCCAGGCAGGGACATGGGAGGGCCGACAGTGTGCAGTGGGCTCCAAGGATGAGGACAGCTTTCAAGCTAAAGAGCATGACCTGTGGCTTTCCAGATGTTTTTTTCTGACTTGTGTGTTTACCTGCAAAGTCTCAGGAGGTTTTATAGACATTTAGTATCGACTTAGTGACAAGCACACCTTTTACTCACAGAGCAGGGTCTGGTGACCCTGAGGTCCCTGCTGGCTACATGTGTGGGGAGGGGGCAGTGGGAGTGGCCTGGAGGCACAGGAAGGTGTTGTGCAGGAGCTGGGCCTGGAGTCAGGGGTTAAGGGGCACACAGTGCTGTCTTCAGGGTGGCCTCCGTCTGTGTGTGTGTGGAGGGGCATTTAAACTTGCCTGATTGGAACTCATATCAAGGGTAGGGTAGTTGAAATTGTGACAGAATAGTAGGGCCTGAGGATGGGATTCTTGGAAGGTGGGCAGGGCGCCTGAGAGCTGACCCTGTGGGGGCTGAGTACAGAGTCAGAGAAGGTCACCGAATAGGTCAAAGGCGAGGGTTTCCTTCCTAGGGGCTGACATCAGAGCCCATGACATCCCCAGCTACACTCTGCGGCTGCCCCGGAAAGGTCCTTGCCTTCCTGAAGTTAACTTGTAAAAAATATTTCTTTGACAATCTTAACTGTGGGTTTCTCATATTTCTTTAGGTTACTATAACACTTAAAAATACTCTTGTATTTAGCATCTGCTGATAGCATCATCATAGCAACCCCTGGGGATCCCGTTCTCTGCAGCAGGAGGCGCTTGGCCGACCTCGACTGTCGATCTTGTTCAGAGCACTCTGGGGTGAGCCTCTTAGTGCATCAGTGCCACCAGTCAGCTATGTTGAGGATCAAGTCTTGGGTCACAATAACTAAAATGGCAGACAGAATTCAGGAAGCAGAGCGCTAATAATTTACAGTGAGAAACTTGCCAAGGGGAGAGAACTGAGAAGTGGAAACAGCTAGCCAGCTTGCCATTGGATTAGAGCTGGTGAGAGTCCCCACGGGGTTTGGAGGCTCCTAGCAGCCATTCCCAGCACCCTTTGTGGATTTGAAGCTAGAGGCTCAGCCCCAGGCTGGGGACTGAGACTCATGGGCACTATGGGACTGTCCTACTCAAGACTGGCTGTGAGTCACCCCTGCAGTGGCTGATGTCCTCGTTTATTGGGCACTCACTGGAGAGTCAGGTTGGAGAGTCGTGAGGTTGGAGGGCTGCAGTGCTGAACTGTCCTTCCCTTTCTCACTGTGCCTAATCCCTCTTGCCCTGTGGACTGTCCAGCTTGGACCTTTTGTTGGACCTCCACTGTCACCATTAACGTCCCCTCCTGCCACAGCAATGCTGCTAGCGTTCCATGAGCACTTACTTTACATGCAGTCTTGGGCTGCCTCCCCTAGTCCTCCTAAGAGCCTTGAGAAGTAGGTCCTGCCTGTGTGCCCATTGTAGTGGTGAGGAAGTAGAAGTCAGGGTACTTCAGAGACTTGCCCAGGCTCACACAGCTACTGAGTAGTGGATTCAGGGCTCCACCCAGGCTCAGTTCCAAAACCTGGGCTTCTGGTCATCCTGCCAGCTAGATTTTTGGTTGGTTGGTATGGGTTTTGTTTTTGTTTGTTACCTATTTTTGATTGCCTGCTTCAAAGTCCAGGGTGTGACAACAGCCCAGAAAATCCGTCTGTCTATCTCGATCAGGTGCCACCTCCCCACGGTGCTAGTTTATATGGCTTCACTTTATGTGTTCACTCCCACTTAGTCTCTCATAACCGTGGCCCTTGCTTTCTCTTTCAGTGTGGGATTTGCAGTAAGCCAATGGGCGACCTCCTGGATCAGATCTTCCTTCACCGCGACACCGTCCACTGTGGGAAGTGCTATGAGAAGCTCTTCTAGGTAGGTGCTGGCACCCCAGGGATCAGGCATCCATTTGCCAGGCTGCTTGTCTCTTATGCTTGGGGGTTCTGAGTGCCCAGGCAGCATGGATAGAGACCCTTCCCAGGGACCCTTCCAAGTTGCAGGAGTCATAGTCTCTTACTCCCAGGAAGCACCTTCTCAGAAGCACAGAGCAGAATATGTTCCTTGAAGGCAGTTGGAAAGGGTGGCAGCCAGGCTCTCCCACCAGGTGCCTGCCTGTTTTGCCTTCTTTCTGGAAGCTGCTGTTAGCTGGACTGTTACTCCTGGTCACTGGAGCAGTCTCCCACCCCAAGGGCCTCTGACTGACAACTGGATCAGATGTGTTTCCAGTCTCACATCTACTTACGTTTTCTTTTAGCTCCCTCAGGCTGAGAAGAAGCTGATGACTTCTGGACAAGTTTGGCTGTTCCCAGCTGCCCCAAGCTGTTGGCTCCTAGTCCCTCACTTCCTCCCACCCCATTTGACTTCTTCATGCTTTTGCCCTTTTTGAGTTGAACTGGCTTACATCCAGTAGTGCGTCTTAAAGCTATGGTAGTTACTTGTGTCTGTAGCTTTTTATAATTTACAAAGCACTTCCCACCCATGATCTTATTTCACATGCGATCAAAGAGGACTGAACAAGAATGCCCTCTTGGCTTCCCTGATGAGTTTTGGCAGCCTCGTACCTTGGTCCTGGGCAGGAGTGTAGGGTTAGGTCTGTCCTGACTGAGAGTGACTGAGAGCCCGCCATGTTCCAGCAGGAGCAGAAAGAGACTCCTCTGGGGCTTCCGAGGGCCAAGTTTGAAGAGTCTTGACGATCCCTGCTGGGTAAATTGCAGGCATTAAATGCTAAGGATTAGCATTAGCTAATGTTTAGCTTGTTTCTTTGCCATACTTTTTTTTTTTTTTTTTAATTTTCCATATACTTTTAAAAATAGTTGCTTTTGATTGAGTTATATAGCAGATTCTAATTACCTCCTCCCAGCCACCCTTCACTATATTTGAGTTTTTCCAGACACAAACATGGGCATATATTGCAAAGTTTGCACAATTAGATTTAATTTGGCAGCATGTGATCCTAGCAGCCTGCTGACCTAAGGGATAGCTATGTCTGTTGGAATCTTGATGGCTGATAATACCTTTGGTCTCAATTCCCAATCCCTGAGCTTGACACAGAAATCATCTCAAGTAGGTTTGAGGGTATATAGATCCCAGTGGGATTTAGAACGGAGATAAGCAATTAGACTTTCTTGAGGCTTTGCTACAATACCAGGCATTATGATAAAATGATGGCATTTGACCCATAAATAATCCTGTGAAGAGGGCGTTACTGTCTCCATTTTGCAGATGAAGCTCAGGGAGGTGGCCGTCGCATTGCCCCGTGCAGAACTATTGCTGCCCCTCTTCGGAGCCCATACTCTCTCCAGTAACAGGAACCGCAGTTGTGCACACTGAGTTAGTGTGTGTTACGTGTTGGGCACTGTGCACAAGTTACCTGATCCCTGCCAAGTTACCAGGCCCCAGGTCCTCCCCAAGGCCCCCTGTTACAAGGAGGCAGCCTGGGCCCACCAGGAGGTACCACCAGGGCTACATTGCCCCGGCAAATGCCCCAGAATGGACCTTCCCAACCCAGGGAATGCTCCAGTCGGCCTGTGCACCTGAGCAGAGGGCCTTTGGTGACCCCTGTTTTCTAGTCCAGATTCTATCCCAAGCTAGTGGCCACCACTGGGGCCCCACAGACTTGGAAGGCGGGAACCCTTTGGCTGACTGGGCAGTTGTGAGCCCTTCCACGGAGTCAGCTGCTTGGGGCTTGGCTGCCTTTGGGCCCAGCATCCCTTTGTAAGCTCCTTAGGAGGACCAGTCTTCAATTTTCTGGTGAAAGATGAGGGCCTTTCCTTGATGTAACTGTAAAATACCTCTCCATCTTTCTCCAGTTTCTGAGCTCATGCACATTGGCTTGTGGACTTGTTCTTTTGGCCAAATGAGCAGAGATGGGCATCAGATTGTATGTATAATCCATCACGTATTGATGCTGACTGCTTGAGCCCAGTCCCCAGCATGTGGTGTGGTCCATGGCAGGCGCCTGCGCACATGTGCTGAGTGGATGAGTGGAGGGCTTTGGGGAGGAGGTGCAGGCCTGAGTCCCATTGCAGGCCCAGCTGGTGGGGTGCAGGGCAGAGGGCCCGAGAGAAGCCGACCTCCCCACCTTCAAGGTACATCTTGCCTTTGAGGGACTGTTTGAGAGCCAACATGCAAGATGTTGAAAGAAAGCTTCCAAGGTCAACATTGATTTCCCTGTAAAACAGACTCTCATGTCTAAAGAGGCATAGAATTCTGCAGACTCAAGGAAGAGGGTGGTTGTGTTACATTTTTGCTTTTTCATTGTTTAGTGTTTCTAATCATACTTTCGTAGCCCACATTAATGTACACAATTCTAATAAATGTTAAGGTATTACATGTGTGCCAAGGGTTCCCTTTTTATTTTTTATTTTATTTTATTTTATTTTATTTTTTAAGATTTTATTTATTTATTCATTTATCTCCCCCTTGCTGCTTGTGCTCGCTGGGTCAGCTGACCACGCCGTGCGGGCGGGCTTGCCTTCACCAGGAGGCCCTGGGAACCGAACCCGGGGCCTCCCATATGGTAAACGGGAGCCCTACTGATTGAGCCACAGCCGCTTCCCAAGGGTTCCCTTTTTAAGTGTAATAAGTTTGTGTATTGGGTTGTGTGATTTCTTCTGTTACCTGAAGCCATTCACGGTACAAAAGGAACCAATAATTTAAGAAAAATCAAAAGGAAAAAAAAGATCTAGAAACTGGGCAATGCACAGGAAGTGTGGAATGCTAGACAGATCTTTTTTTAATCTCAGTAATATATTTTTTCTATAATATGTGCAAAGCATTATCAGTTTAACATGTAATAGATTTTTTTTTTTTTGAAGAGGTACCTGGCCTTGAACCTGGGACCTTGTACATGCAAAGCAGGCGCTCAATTACGGAGCTACACCCACTCCCCATAATAGATTTTAAAATATTGAGATATTTTGCATTCTAAGTCTTTGAAATCTGGTGTGTATTTTACCCTTAGAAAACATTTCAGTTCAAACAACTTTTCATTGGAAATACTTGATCTATATTTAGATTTCATAAAATTTCAAGTTAAAAAGGGTTCACATACCCAGGTGTTTTCACACACATTCAAGTTTTCCTATGTAGTGGAAATGAGTATCAGTTTTCAATTAAAAAGTTTTCATTGTGTTCCATATATACAGTGTAATAACATTTAACCCCTTTTAACTACAGTTCAGTGGTGGTAATTACAGTCACAGTGTTGTACTGCCACCACCCAATCCATTACCCAGAACTCTTCAGACTTATCAAATCTTGATGAGAAATATTTTATTCTTCCCGACTACCTAGTCCCTGCTGCATACTCACTGACCAGGAGCTCAGTCCCTTGCAAGCCCCTTCTGTCAGTGGACAGACCCCATTTTAGAAAAATCATTCCTCGTGGAGTTAGAATTGGCTTCTCTTGAATTGTCACCCACTGGCGTTCTCAAATCCCTCTCCTATACACCAGCCCCTAAAATAGATGGGGATAGTGATCATGTCCTCCCTCAGGCAGCTCTGCTCCAGTGAAACAATCCTGGTCCCTTCAACTCTGCCTTGCAAGTGATTCTGAAGAGGCATCTGGCAGAGACGCACCCCCCCCCCCACCTGAACCCAGCCCTCCATGTGGGCACGATACCACAGACTGTTGCTGCTGGCTGCCTCAGGCCCTGGGCCCCAGCCTGAAGAATCCTGTGGAATCTTTACTCTGCCTATCAAATGGGCCGAGCTCCCGAGTTTTGCATTACCTGAAAGTCCCATCTGCATGCCCCGGAAGTCTCAATCCAACACAAGGACAAAAAGGGTGACCAGGAAGGCCAAAGAGAGAAGATGTGACCCTCAGAGAACTCCCTCCACCCCAAAGCAGGGTCCTCGGGCCCGGGGTTCAATACCTTCTAGCCCCTCTTCTCCCCCCAACTCGGGCACCGTCTCGGCTCCATTGGGTACAACTGGAAAAGAGAGACAGGTTTTACTACTTCAAAAGACGAAGACTACAGCAGTAGCTCCTGAGCTGGTGAAAGAGAAAGTAGTGTCTTAGCAGGCCACGACCCCATCAAGCAGGTTGATGCTGGTACTTGGCTCCCTGCAGCCCTGCTCCTTCCATCCCCCCTAGGCCCGCGCCTGTGGGGTCCTCTACCCATGCACCCCACCCAGGTGGCTTGCTCTTGGGACTGCTCTTTGCTCATGAACATCTGCCCCTCTGACTCTCTTCCACAGAACACCTTGTGATGTTTCTCTGCACACTCTCTTCGGCCTGCACATACCCCCTGCCGTTTGAATTCTGCTTCGCACCCGGAGCTGTGCCTGGGGAGCCCCATCTGCACAAGCCTTCCTGCAAGTGCCCTGGGCATGCCGTGCTTTGCTTAGGTGGTATATTATGTATTACCCCAGCCAATCTTTGTCAGTTTGTATGGCCCATTTTGTTTAGCTTAATCTCCCGACTTATTATTTTATGTGGATTGAACTACCTTTTTTTTTTTTTATGTACTGGGACTGGGGATTGAACCCAGGACTTCATATGTGGGAAGCCAGCGCTTGAGCTACATCCACTCCCCAGATTGAACTACTTTTTTTTTTTCAAGAATAATCACTTTTTATTTAAAGTCAACTGATTATATGAAATGCCCTTACAGCAACACTTAGATTAGTGTTTGATTACTATAGTAAGCTAAATCGACACATAAAACTAACTATCACAATGTCCAAATAAAAGATCAAGTAACACAGGGGATGGATGTGGCTCAAATGGTTGGGCGTCCGTCTCCCATATGGAGGACCCCGGTTCAGTCCCTGGGACCTCCCGGTAAAAAAAAAAAAAGTTCAAGTAACAAAAAAAATCAATAGTTTTTTTAATACCAGCAAAAACCACCTAAAATATTAGAGATTAAAATATCATTTATAATGGGAGGCCCCGGGTTCGGTTCCCGGGGCCTCCTGATGAAGGCAAGCCCGCCCGCACGGCGTGGTTAGCTGACCCAGCGAGCACAGGCAGCAAGGGGGGGATAAATGAATAAATAAATAAAATCTTTAAAAAAAAAAAAAAAATATATATATATCATTTATAATAAGAAAAATCCTAATATTTAGAAATTGGCATCATGAATACATGAGCTCTTTACATATACTATTTTAAACTCATGTTTAAAGCATGTAAGTTAAATGGAGATAAATAGTATACATATAATATACACATTAACATTTTAATAATATTAATCTCTTCCAAATTAACTGATAAATTCAATGCAATTTAAAGAAATATTCCAGAAAGATTTTCAAAGGAACTTTTGCAAAAGTATGGAATATCAAAGGCACATCAAAATGAAAAGTTTTAAAAAAGATTCAAGTCACACCTAACCAGATAAGAAAACATACTAGTTGAGTGCCCACCTCCCACATGGGAGGTCCCAGGTTTGGTTCCTGGTGCTTCCTAAAGAAACACAAACAAAAAACGAGCAGACAATGAGCAGACATCAAGCAAAGACAATGAGCAGGCAATGAGCAAAAACAAATGATCAGGGTGCAAGGTGGCTCAGGCAGTTGAGCGCCTGCCTCCCACATGGGAGGTCCTGGGTTCAGTTCCCTATGCCTCCTAAAGAAAAAACAGACAACAAGCAGACAATGAGCAAAAACAACGAGCAGACAATGAGTACAAATGAGTAAAAACAATGAGCAAAAACAATGGGCAAACAGACAAGGGAACCATCTTGTAGGCGGAGTAGAAACATAGTAAATAAAACAGTTGGGTATTCTGCAAAGGAATGAGACAGAATAATGAGTTAGCACCAGACCTATATATATGAGTGAAATTGATATGGGATAATATCATTTATCAAAAATACACATACTCATAATTTTAAAATATACACAGAAAAGTGTATATATGAAAAAGACACAATAGACTTTTTATACTAGTTATGTATGATGGGTGGGAGTTTTCTGGACTTTAAATGATATAAAATATTATATAATTTGTATTTGAAAAATGTCAGTATATTATTGTATAATCAGAGGAAAAAATTTAAAACTATTGAGTGGGTCATATTGTTCAGAGTGAGAATTTGAAGATTAAGCATTGCATTGGTGAGAGAAAAGTATTGGTATTTATAAGTAGAAAAACAAAGGTAAGAAGTCAGTGAATTCTGTGACATGTTCAAGGTCACCAGTTAGGAACTTGTGTAGAAACAGAAAAAGTAAGGGTGGAAGGAGTGGGCACTACAAAGTAGCCTTCTCACTTCTTTAAAAAAATTTTAAAAGATACTTAGATTACACAAATGTTACACAAAATATATAGGGATTCCCATGTTCCCCACTCCCCACATCTCCCACACCCTCCCACATAAACATCCTTCATTAGTGTGGCACATTCATTGCAACTGATAAACGCATCCTGGGGCTTTGCCATGAACTACTTTTGACTCAAACATAACCTGTATCCATATGTATTGTTCCAGCCAGACTCTTGTCAGTTCTTAATGGCCTTTGGTTGTCTTGTTTTAATTAACTGATCTCCGGCCCTGTTGTAACATGGAACCAATACTTACTCCAGCCAGCTTTTGTCAATCTGCAAGATCAGCCTCTGGGGCCAGTGCTTACACACTCCAGTTGAACAAATCTCCCACCAGCCCAGTGTCACTATCTCCACCTCCCTTTGAATCTCATAAAAACGTCAAACTTTCTCCAATTTGGGGAGACAGATCTGCGGCTGTGGCCTCCTGTTCTCCTTACACAGCGCTCTGTAATGCAGCTCTTTCTCTTTGGAACCCCCATGTCATAGATTGATTTTTTTTTTTTTTTTTTTTTAAAGATTTTATTTATTTATTCATTTATCCCCCCCCTTGCTGCTTATGCTCGCTGGGTCAGCTAACCACGCCGTGCGGGCGGGCTTTGCCTTCACCAGGAGGCCCCAGGAACCGAACCCGGGGCCTCCCATATGGTAAACGGGAGCCCCACTGATTGAGCCACAGCCGCTTCCCCATAGATTGATTTTTGTGTGCATCCGGTAGTGAATCTAGTTCAGCAACACTATGCTCGGCTCCACCCCAAGGCAACTCATCCATTTTTTCTTCGGCCAACATTTATTGAGCCCCTGCAATGTGCCAGGGCACAGGGGACACAGCAGGGAGCAAGACAGACCCAGCCTAGGGTCTCCGGGAGCAGCTGGCTAGTGGGGAGAAAGACGTGTAAACAACCCCATTTTGGTGGGAGGTGCTTGGGGAGCCTGGGGAAGAGGTCCGCACTCAGGATTCTCAGGTGAACCATGGTGGCAGGGACAGGTGATCTCTGAGCTGAAATCCGAAGGATGAAGAAGAGACGTTGGTTCATTCATTTAATTGTTTAGCTACTTCCCAGGCACCTACAGTGCACCGTCAGAGTGGATGGTTCCAAACACCAGTGAGCTCACACCTCTCTTCTGCTCCTTCCCATGGCCCCTATTTCCCCTGGAGTCAAAGTCCACATCCTCCCAGTGGCCGCCCAGGCCCTGCCCGACCTGACACCTGTCCCCTCCCTGACTTCCCTCCCCCCCCATGCCATTTCCCGGCATCCTCCTGCCTCTGGGCTTCACACTTGCTCTCCCCTCGGCCTGGAGATGCCCACATGGCTGGCTCCTGACAGGCTGCCTTCTCCCTGAGCACTCCCCACCCCAGACCACCCTGCGTAGAACTGTATCCACTCCCCTAAGCTCTCCCTCTGGCCACACAGTGGCGGGCTTGTTTACTGTCTGCCTTTCCCTACTCAGACGTAACCTCCATGAGGGACTTATGTCATTTTGTTCCCAGCTGTTTTCCCAGTACCTGTCATCGTGCCTGGCAGAAAGCAGGTGTTCAGCAAATGCTGTTGACAAAAATAGGTGAGATTAAAAAAAAAAATAGGTGAGATAATTTCCCGTACATCCTGCAAAATAAAAAAGCACAATGGGCTCAAGCCATGCTGCTTACTGTGGCATCCACATGCCACATGAGGTAATTGAAACATACACATAAATTAAAGTCAAATTTAAATATTCAGCGCCTCGTTGCACTCATCACATTTTAAGCACTCAGTAGGCATGTGTGTGGCTAGTAGCGACCATATCGGACAGCGCAGGCCTGGAACATTTGCATCCTTGTGGAAGTTCTGTTGGACAGAGCTGGGCTAGAGAGTGGCTGGATCAGCAACTTTAGGAAATCGGGTAGGGAGGGGAAGAATCTAAGTGAGGATATCTGACTTGAAAGCATAAGGATGAGAAACAGCCACTGGTATGGGGACCTGGAGGGAAGAGGTTTCCAGGCAGAGGGACTAGTGGGTGCAGCAGCCCAGTGGGGCTGAGTCCTGGGGGGAATCAAGCAGAGGAGAGCCAGAAAACCACACGGAGAGGGAGGGCCAGGGAAAGAGGAGGGAAATGGCTAGAAAGTGGCATCCCAGAAGGCGTGGCTCAAATTCTACCGAGATGTTAAGTAAGAGGAGGACAGAAAATTGGCTTTTCGATTCATCACTATGCAGGATGTTTGTAACTTTGTTAAGAGGCCTTCCAGTGGCGGAGTGTGGGGTGAAACTCTTGTTAGGGAGTGCTGAGGAGGGGACGGGAGCTGGGAAAGTGGATGTAGTAGGCCCAGACAGCTCTTGAGAGAAGCTTTGCTGTAAAGACCTATCCACAATCTTCTACCAGTGCCATGACCTATTGCCTTTCAGCAAGCCTTCTCCACTATCAGTGTCCCACACAAAATTGTGTCCAACCAAGGAAATAATTTCACAGTAAAAGAAGAAAGGAATGGACACTTGCTCACAGGAGTCACTGGTCTTCCCTTGTGTCCCCTCCACCCACTCACCCAAAAGCAGCTGGTCAGATAGAAGACTCAGTTATGATGTTAATGGGGTGACCAGACCTTGGCGGGGCAGGGATGGAGTCCTGCCCTCAATCAATGCAGTCTCTCTCATGCTGGAAACTGGGGCCAGAAGTGGGAGTAGCTCCTCCTGACCCACTAGCAAAGTGCTTGTTTCCCATGCCATGATCCGAGGCTCTGCCAGTCCAGTGGGCTGAGTTTCCAAGGGAGGAATGCTTCCTCCAGGCACCCAACACTGGTTCCATTGAATGGGAAGTGGAGGCAGCCACCTGGGCAAAGAAGAGGGTGACTCTTGCTGGCCACGTGATGCTGACTGCCAAGGGGAAATAAAAGCTGCGGAGACATGCTGCGGACGAGGACCGTGTCTCGGTCCCCCAGAGGACTGATGCGCTGAGGGCACCTGTTAGTATTCCCAAGTCCAGTAGTATAAGCGAATGGGGGGCCGCAGCGGCCTGACATGGGCAGGACCGTTGAGGGCTCAATCCAGACAGGACTCAGTCCCCCAGCTGGGTGAGGACAGAGGGGACCCGGAATGTTTGCAGAAGAAGGACGTTATACAGATCGAGTCCCACCCCCAGGGCCAGGTGGGAGAGCTATGGAAGCTACGCACATTTTGTCTTGCTTTGTTCTTATATATTTGAATCTACGAACCTGTTCGTCCCTCCTTTCTCCTGTCTCCTCATCCTGCATTTGAGCTGTGTTGCTGCTGCTTAACCTCCTAATTTGGCCTTTAGAGCACGGACTGTCAAAGTATAATTGTGATGGTGCTGGGAAAGGAATGAACATCCCCTAGAGAATGGCAACGTGCCTAACGGGCCCCGAGGGTGAGGGCACACTTGCCTGTCGGAGGGCAGAAGCTTCACGACGCTGTTGTTAGTGTTTGGGACATGAGTGTGGCAGAGGTGGACCAGCCTGGCTCTTCACATTCTAGATTGTCCCTGCCCCTTTGTTCATTCTCTCGTCCGTGTAAAGGAGAGGCCTGGGAACCGCAGGTCCCAGGTTCCCTGTGACGGCATCCTGGCTCTGGGTTTGATTCCCCAGTGCCAGGCACTCGTGCCGGATTTGGAGGGCAGAGAAGCCCTTATTCTCCGGCAGCAGTGCTGGGCAGGCCGATGGGGTGCCAAAAGAGGGCACTTGGGGTTGTTCCAGCAGCTTTTGAGCAACCTCCTGAGAATCAGCCCTGGTAGTCCTGTGGGAAGCTCGAATCATCAGGCTTTGGTCACTGGGACACCTCCATCTTTGGATTTCCTGAAAGCCAGCAGCAGCCTCCCTGGCCTCCAGTCCCCTAGCCTTGTAGGGACTGTGTAAATCTCTGATTGCCCGTATGCAGCCCTTCCCATTTGAACAAGAGTGGCCCCGCCTTCCTGGCACCTGCTTCCAGACAGCTGTGCCATATTTGCCCTACCCATGGTCATTCCCCGCCACGGCATGGGCTCGGGAAGGAGTCCTGCACTGGGTCCTCTTGTCTGTGAACGCCTCCTGCTTGCACCCTGCACACCTCCTGGCTTTGGACTCCCCCTGTGAAGGCCCTCTGCCAGTGGACCTCTTCATTTCTGCATGCCCCCCTTTTCCCAGGGTGATGGGCACCATCTCTGTGCCCGGGGATGACTTGGACTCCCACGCTCGGCTTGGAAAGTCGTGTATATCTGGCTCTGGGAGCTCAGTGCCTGTGAAAACCCACACACGAGGCCATTTTCTGCGAATAGTGTTTGCACATTCATGTGTTTAGTGGCTTTATTGGGATGTAATTGACACTCAATACACTGTACACATTTCAAGTGTACACTTCGATCAGCTTTGACTCATGTCTACATCCATGAAACCGTGATCACAATTAACATAGTGAGCATACCTCTCACCCTGAAAACTTTGCTTGTGCCCCTTTGTGACCCCTCCTGCCTGCCTGCCCCTGCGCCCACCCCTGCATCCATTTTTCTGCTTGATTGTCACTGCAGAGTACACAGTTTTTGGGGGGGAGAGAGACGTTCTGAATCTTGATAGGGGTGTTGCTTGGATGAATAAATAAACTCAGCAGACTTTACACTTGAAATGGGTGCATTTACTGTATGTTATGTATCCTCAATAAATTGCCTTTTTAAAAAGATTTATTATCTTCCCTTCCCCAGCCCCAGGAACCCTCTGCAGTTAAATGGGAACACGTCAGTGACCTTATACTGAAATTTGGTTTGCTTTTAAGATTTTTATAAAACAATTACTGAAAGTCTGTGTGTGTATCCCAAAAAAAGCAACAGAAATCCATCATGTCGCCAAAGGCCCACATCAGCTGACCCTGAAAAGTGAGAAAAGACTTTGGAGCCTGGCTACTTGACCTGCAACATCCGGGTCATCCTGCGGGTCACAGAACTTTCCAGAAACGCGAAACTCAGCCCTCGCCCCTAACCTGCTGACTCGGCACCTGCATTAGATCCCATATGCGGTGGGGTGGGGGGATGCTCCTCACTGCGGGAGCCGCACCTGCACCTGGCGGCCCATTTCTGGGCCAGCGTTGGCGGCTCGTGCTGGCCTGGGGGCAAACCTCTGCTCTCCAGCCTTCCCTGGGGAAGAAAGCTGCCTTCGGGCGAGGGGGCCAGGAGCCGTTTGGGTCTAGGTGGACAATCCGTGGTCGGGGGATCCAGAGAAAATTGGGGGACGTGGTACCCGCAAACGTTCACGCCCCCACCCCCCCGGGAGCGCACACCCAAGGCCGCTGAAGCAGGCGCCCCGGCCCGCCCTCTGCGCCCAGCCCCGATATGGAAATGAGGAGGCCGCAGGGTGCCTGTCAGCCGCGCGCCCGTCCAATGGGAGAGGCACGTGCGGCGGGGCCTGGCCAGGGCCGCTGGCGGGGCACGTGGCGGCGCCGAGGACCCGCGGGCCTCCAGGGGGCCGGGGGCGGGGCGCGCAGGCGCCAGGGCGCAGCCGCGAGCGGGCCGTGTGCAGCTCCGCGGGAGGCCGTCACGCGGCCCCTCTTCCCGCCACCGGCCGGCGGCCCACACTGCACCGCGGCGGCGGCGGCGGACGCGAGGTGGCCGCGGCGCGCGGGCGCTCGGGTCCGGAGGCTTCCCCCGCGGGTAAGGCGCGGAGCCCAGGGCCCAGGCGGCCCCCGCCGTCTCCCCCGTTGTCCCAGAGGCGGCTCGGCCGGGCTCCCCTGGAGGCGGGTTCCCGCCAGGCTGCCGAGGCCTCCCCGCCACGCGGCCGCCGTCCACCCCGACCCTGCCCCGAGCCCTCGCGAGCAGGACGGGGCGGCCCGGCCGCTCCCCTCCCGGCCTCCGCCGACCTCCACGGAGGGACGCGCGCCTGCTGGGGGACGGGCGCGGGGGCGTGCGCGTGTGAGCGGACAGGGGAGGCCGCCGGGTGCGGGTGAGGGCGCGGGAGGGACGCGAGGGGCTGTGTGGGAGAGTGTGGGGGATAAGGGGTGGGGCTGGGAGCCGATGGGTGCGAGGGGTGAGGGCGCGGAGGTGTGAGGGGCTGGGGTGTCAGGGCTGACGGCGTGGGGCGCCAGGGGTGAGACGATGTTGGCATGTGACGACAGGAGCGTGGGGCCGTGGGGACGTGAGGGTTGGGCACGTGGGGGTGACAGCCTTGGGGTGGGGATGGGGAGTGAAGGGCATAGGGGGTGAGGGTGGAGGACATGGGGGATGGGGCGGCAGCCTGAGCGTCCGGAGGAGCCCCTCTGCCCTGCAGCAGCCCCTGCTTGAGGAGTTCCTTGTGGACCCGTGGTCACCTTTCTTGGCCACCGTTGCAGGCCCAGCACGTGCAGGGCCTGAGCAGGGGAACAAGGGGCAGACCGGGGGCAAAACAGCTCCAGTGCAGCGGGACCCACCACCCCTGGCCAGCAGCTGCCTGACCGGACAAAACTAGAGGGCAGGCCGGGTGCTGGGTGCCGCGGGATCCCAGTGTCCCAACTGCCGGGGGGGCCCTTACTGGGACCAAGCTGAGGACCTGGGATGGGGCCTCTCTATTGGGCAGGGCTTCTGGAACCCTGGTGAAGAGCAGGAGCGGGGAGGCTGCCAGCCAGGCTTCACATAGTCTGTGGGCTCTGGTCAGAGCTAGGCTGAGGGCTGCCTGGTGCTCCTCAGAGGCCGTGACCTTACCACAAGGCTCCTCTGCAGTGGCAAGCCATGGTCTAGCCATCCTCTGTATCCATGGCAACACTGCTGCTCCCCACCAGCTCTGGCAGGCAGGGGCCTCATTGCCTTGTGCAGAGCTCCAGCTGTCTCTCTCCTCTGAGACTGGTGATGGGGCTGCATTTCCTTCCGCCAGCTTCTGCCCGGGCAAAGAGGGCCCAGTTGACCTGGGCCTGGGTGGCTCTAAGCCCGGGAGAGGCACATCTTCCTGCCCTCAGCTGCTTGGAAGGCCTTGTCAGTGGCCTGGGGCAGCACGCCTGGCCTCCTCACGTTGACCTTTCCCCCACAGGCTCCTGCAGCTCTCACTGCCGAGTCCCTGGACTTGGGGGCGGAGCTCACAGCAGCAGCAGGTCAGCAGTTAGGGGATGGAATGCGGAGAGATCTGCCTGGGGGGACCCCTGCACCCCACCCTCCCACACAGTGCCTGCAGGAGCCCTGGGAATGGGGTCTGAGGCCCTGCAGGGGGAGGTAGGGGCAGAGGAAGGGGTCCTAGGACAAAGTGGGGGGTGGGAGTTTCACGGTGCTCTCACCCCTTCATATCCACAGGCTGTGGAAACCTGGGCCGATTCTGCCTTCGTACGTGGCCTTGGCCCCAAATCCTTTGAGGCCTGGTATGGACTGATTCCCACCCCTCGGGTTAGCTCGATCCCTAGAGTGCGGGAGTGATGGCAGTGGCACTGCTGGAGGACTGGTGCAAGGGGATGGACCTTGACCCCAGGAAGGCCCTGCTGGTTGTGGGGATCCCCCTGGACTGTAGTGAGGCCGAGATTAAAGAGACCCTGCAGGCAGGCTTGCAGCCACTGTGCTCGTACAGAGTGCTGGGGAGAATGTTCCGCAGGGAAGACAACGCTAAGGCGGTCTTCATCGAGTTGGCTGACAGCATCAACTATGCCCTGATACCCAGTCGAATACCAGGAAAGGGGGGCGCCTGGGAAGTGGTGGTGAAGCCCCGTAACCCGGATGAAGAGTTCATCAGCAGACTGAACTACTTCCTGAAGGACGAGGGCCGGAGAATGGTGGATGTGGCCAAAAGCTTTGGGTATAGCAACCTGCCTGCAGGTGCCACAGAGGGCTCCCTGCCGGACGCCTTAGCCCATGCGCCACCGCCGGGCTTGCAGCCCCTGAAAGAGAGTATGTGGTACCGAAAGCTGAAAGCGTTTTCGGGCAATGCCTTCCCAGCCCCGGGCGAGGAACCCTTTGAGGTGTGGCTGGAGCAGGTCACGGAGATGATGCAGCTGTGGCAGGTGTCCGAGGTGGAGAAGCGGCGCCGCCTGCTGGAGAGCTTGCGGGGCTCGGCCCTGTCCATCATGCGGGTGCTCCGGGCCAACAACGACGCCATGACTGTGGAGCAGTGCCTGGAGGCCCTGAAGCAGATCTTTGGGAATCAGGAGGACTGCAGAACCTCCCAGTTTAGGTTTGTCCAGTCCTTTCAGAAGTCCAGAGAGAAAGTCTCTGCTTTCTTGCTGCGGCTGGAGCCCTTGCTGCAGAAAGCTGTGCGGCACAGCCCCATGTCGGTCCGCAGCGCAGACACGGTGCGCCTGAAACACGTGCTGGCTCGGGCCACCCTGACCAGTGCTCTCCGGGGCAAGCTGGAGCTGTTGGATCAGCGAGGGTGTCCTCCCACTTTTCTGGAGTTCATGAAGCTTGTTCGAGATGAAGAGGAGTGGGAGACGACTGTGACGGTGACGAAGGAGAAGCAAAAGCAGACAGGGAAGAGTGGCAAGGGAGCAGGCAGACAAGCAGCGGGAGAAGGCAGCGGCCCCGCCCCTCAGAGCGCACCGCAGGCGGGGTCTTTTAGCGAGAGCAGCACCCAGACCGGCCAGGAAGGGGCTCCTGTGGCCCTGAAGCGCAGGCGACTCTCGTGCTGCTACAGCAGTGGGGACGAGGGCCTCGGCCAGGGAGCAGGCCCCAGGGCCCAGA